>CM042190.1:27709170-27739545 GCA_023539305.1 Ilex asprella
GTGTGTGTTGGGGGAAGGGGGGGGGGAGTATTGATGGGGGTGGGTAAAGGGATGTGAAAAACTTAATGGCTGCCTAAAGCTAATTAAGGTGGATCAATGTCTTTGATGTATACCAACCTGGGAGTTATGGCACATGCAGGATCAAATTAAAGCCAAATTTAATTAGAAGGGCCTTCAAGGAGATTGGAATTAGATTAGATGAATCTCTACAGGACTTGGTCTAAAAAAATTATTTTCTTTAAAGGGGGCAGCTTATTAAAAATGAAAGATTCATACAGAAGTGTTAAAATCCAGATCCAAGAAAAATAATTAGCAGAGATGAAGATCATGCAAACCTGAATGGTCCTCCCTGATGGATCTGATGTGCATCTTGGCTCATTCATAAGCTCCCAGGCCATGATTGTTGGGTCATTCTTGTAAAGAACTCTAGTGAAGGTGTTATACCTGTTAAGAACAGTCTGCAGAAAGATACAGATAAATAAGAGTACAGCTTACAGAATCCACTTCTCACACAAGGGAAGATTATGGAAAACTTCATCATGAATTTAACCCCAAGAAACAATGAAAAAATTGTTGAAATACGAAAGCCAACTTGAGCTGAGAAACCCAGAAATCCTCTCTCTCTCTCTCTCTCTCTCTCTCTCTCACACACACACACACACACACACAAAGGAACTTAATGAACATATTTTATGCAGTTATACTTACCCGTATATGGTTCTTGTAAAATCCCTTAACAACAGGGTTTCTAAAGAAATCATCATCAGAAGTCAAATACTGCCCTTTACTTCTAGCCCAGTTCACATACTGCTTCTTCCCCCCAAAGCTTTCATAATTATTAGCTAAGCTCAACACAAGCTTGATGCCATATCTTCTAGCCTCAGCTATAACAAAATCCAACCCCTTCAAATTGACCAACAAAAAAAGAACAGTCAGAGAAGAAGAAATATAAAAAATAAAATAAAAAACAGATAAATATAGTATATGAATGAGAAAGACCTTGAACATTTGCTCATTGTAAGAGCCTGGAGAATATTGTAAAGGTCTATATCCACCATCACTGAAAGCCCAAGTTCTTGCAACTGTGAGGCCATGGCTTGAAGCTTCTCTGAATGCAGCTGAAACTTTGGGTCTCTGAGATGGGTCTGAAGCCACATACATTAACCAGTAAGCATTGAATCCATTTGCATAGTAAGGATTACCATTCAACATGAAATGAAATCCTCTGGTTCTCATGAAACCATCCCATGCTTCCGTTTGAACAAGAAAGCATTGTTGATGGAGCAAAAGAGAGAAAAAAAATGCCAATGCCAAAACTTTCATCTCTCTCACCTCAAAGCCTCTCAGTCTTCAGGAGAATACAGAGAAGAAGAAGCTGCTTAAAAGCTGATCAGAAGAAAGTGGGGCTGGTTAAACAGTTTGTCTTAAAGCCAGAAAATGGAGATTCTGTCTTATTATAACTGCAAAAATGGGGATAAGAACAGTAATATTTTTCAGCAGAGATAGACAGAGACTGCAATTGTACAGAAATGTGGTGATCTGTACCTAGCTTTTTCACTAGAGATAATGACAAAGCAAATTAGAAGGAGAAGGAGAATAATTTGCAATGGGTAAATTGGATGTTTAGGTGAGAGACTCATTTATAAATTGTGGGTCACTTTTAAATCTATATTAGGTGATTTATAATAGAGTGAAATATTTTTTTTAGATAACGGGGCAAATGTTTGGCCTGTCCTTGACGAGATTGAGGTGACTTAATCGTTCAATCTCGTGAGTTTGAGTAGAATCTATGACAGACTCGGAGTATATGAATCGATTTTTCAACTCATACATTAATTAAATAAGAACTTGCACTTCAGTGAATATTTGAATCCATACCAAAGACTTGGATACGGTTTGTCTAAGCAACCGAAATTTGTACTACTAATGAATTACATTTTTTGTTGCCTAGGAGACATGAATACTTAACCTCATGAAGGCTAAATCTTCACAATGCAAGGGATATCATTAAATCAAAAGGCTGTTGATGTGAAATATTAAAATTGACCAGAAGTATAATATAGAAAATCTCAATATCTAATTTGTGATGGTAAAATTATTTCCCCAAATTTGTAAGAAACAATCCTTATCTTGTAAGGTCAAATTAATATATTGTGAATAACTACGAATCTACGATGTACTACCAAATGATACAATAAAAATAATTGTGTGGAGCTTCTACAAAAATAATATGAATAACTATTTTTTATATCATCAATGAAGCTAAAAATTAACAATTTTTATAATATCAGTACCATGTAGATCTGTCAATCGTGTTGGGTAAAACGAGTTTGTATTGAGTCTTAACGAGTTCGTGTCGAAAAATAATTCACTTATATCTGATTCGTTTTTTAATTCGTGTCTAACAAATCGTGTCGTATATTTTTTTTGAATTATTTCACTCATATCCGACTCGTTTATTAATTATGTTAGATCCACTCGTTTATTAAATGGATAGTTTAAGAAAAATCGAAACTCTCTAATTTCGTGTTGTGTTCTCAGACCGTATGTTGACACTATAGTAGCATGTGGCCTTAATTAAACTGTAATTTCATAATAACTACATTGTCTTTAAAGAAATGGGTGAAAAAGCAAAAGCATTTCACCAAAATGAAAAAGCACCACCGACACAGTTATTGCTATCATTTGTACTATTTTTTAGGTTTGGGAAAAACTATTCACGCCACAAAAGCTGTATCTTTTTGACCGAAAGAAAGGAATAAAAAGAAAGCAGTAATTGTTGTAATTTATTAATATTTATTTCAAAATACATAATATTTTGTGATATAAAATTAGTATAATTTGAATTATCAAATTTAAAGCCGTTGAAATTGCCGTCGGTTGGATAAGTTCTATCCGTTGCAAGACATCAAAGGATTTCAAGCATTACATTATTTTAATGTTTCTCAGGTGACCGCTAGTTGGTTATTATATATATATTTATGTATGTGAGGTGAATGAATAGTTTATTCAAATTTAAACATTTAACCAACAGTTGGACAAAAGATGTGTTTGATATGTTTTTTGAGAGGGGTTTGGATTGGATTGTTCAAACTTGGGTTTGACCCAAAGATAGGATTCAACATTCAATGTTGTTCATACTCATATTTGGTTTGCGCAGGGATATATGATTATTATGGTAATATATTTGTATATCAATGACTATTTTATCTTTTATCTAATTTGTATATATGAGGTATATAGGATATATAGGGATATAAATGTCATTTGTATGTTAAACCGTCAAACCCACATATGAAACCCACCTCCCCTTGGGTTTCATGAAACTCATGAATAAGGGTTTCATGACCGGGTCATGATCGGATCGAGTTTGAAATCCTATCTCTACTTTACACATACCAAACATGGGTTTAAAGAGTTTACTCCCTAACCCATATTCTCAAACCCCCTTCAAACCCCCGTGCCAAACACACCCCAAAAACTTTGCTTTCAAAAGTTGCGTCTTTCCGTCTGTGTTGCTATTTAAAGTGATGTAAGAGCAACTCCAAGGGGAGTAGCCAAAAATGGGGTGTCAAATACAATTTTACAACCTTGAATAGTGTTTTGGCACCCCTAAAAACACAATTTGCTCCAATGGTAGGTGCCAAAATGGGGTGCCATTTTAATATTTTAATATTTTCAATTCCAATTTCAATTTTAAGTTGTATTTGAATTTCAATTTTAATTTCAAGTTGTATATTTAATACATAATATTTCATAAATAATAGCAATATAAAAAAATTAATGGTGTAATATAACAATACAAAAAAATTAATGGTATAATATGACAATACAAAAAAAATTAATGGTGTAATATGTAATATGAAAAAAAAATTGGGGCACAAAGTATCATTTTTCTTCCCCTTTCCCATCCCAACCGTTTTTTACAACCCTTAATTTCTCTCTCCATGGGGTGCCAAATTTACCACCCCAAGCCCATAGTTGCCATTTTGCCACCCCCTTTGGAGTGGTTTTTTTTTATTTTAGGGTGGCATTTTGGCGGTTATGGATATGCCACCCCATATGCCACCCCCATTGGAGTTGCTCTAAGACTGTATTTCGGAATAAGGAAAAAACACAACAATTTTGAGTGGAAAAGAAAATCAGTGGAAAGTATTCAAAGAACGAACTACAATTTGAACAGTGGGTTTCTGGACAGAATTTATTCAATTTGATATCTTTGTTTTCCATTCTAGAATACTGTCCTTGTTATTTCTTTGATTTGATTTAATTTGGGAACGATCAAGAGTTGTTCGAGACACTTCTACATTTGCGAGTGCACGCTTGTGGAGAAACAATAGTTAAATCCTGGAGGATAGAACGTCATAACGATCAATTTATTATGACAAAGTAGTCTTTTGTGTCCAACACATGACTCAAATAAAATATATATTTGTCTTGTGTAAAATCTGTTACGTGTAGGCTACAAAAATCTTATTTTATTTTATCTGATTTTAAAGGGAAAAAAAAAGATAACAAACCTAATTTGAGAGATATTGTAAGATAAAGAGAAAAAATTTGATGTATTTGATAGATATATTTTTTTAAACAAATATATTGTTATGAGAAAGTCCTATTACGTCTTTATGTCAAAATAAATTAATAGTTATGGATGGAAGAATAGAATTAAAATTTTAGGGATCAAATAAAAAATATGTACATATTTTAAAGGGATAAATTATAAATTTCCCCTGAAAAAACAAAAATAGCTAATTTGATAAGAAATGCATGCACGACGCGGCACAAGGTGGTGGGAGGAGAGATAAAGGGTTCCCATTTCCCAATCAATCAGCCTTGTGAGGGGGAGCACCATTGGTACGCCCGTCCCCGTTACAGGAAGCTACAAGTAATGGTGTGCATGTGCAGTTGTTATCACACATAAATATTACATACATCGCACCCTTTCCCTTTTTCTTTTCTTTTCCTTTTTCCTTTCTCTTTCTATATATAGAGAGAGACTCGAAATCGAGATTTTGACTGAATTTTTTATTTTATTTTTGGTTCAAAATCGAGAATTATTTGAGCTAACTTATGCACACTTTGACTAATTTTCTCTTCTGTCCATTCAAACACAAATCATCCATGTCAGAACTAGGGTATTTATAAGGAATAAATCTTTCATGACTTAACTTCAAAAAATTATCAAGATTCGAATTCAAAGTGTTTGAATTTATAATTTATCTCTAAAAATTTATATTTTTATCTTCCAACCCACTTTCAATCAACCCCTTAAGGTCAATTCTATCATCACGTCGCTGCGTTATAGCTAGTTCAATCCTAGTCTTATTCTTCTTTTGTTTTTTCGACATTTTTAATGTAGGAGATGAGAGATTTGAACCAGTTATCACCACAATACAAGTTGGGTGTTTAAAGACCTACGTCCTAACCCTAGTCTTATTCTAACCTTCGATTTTTGGGCTTGATCAAACACTATGATCAAAGGTCCTTTGTCACACATTGAATTTGATTTTTTTTATATAAAATATTGCTATGACAATTTTGAAATATAAATAGATTTTCATGTAGAGATTCAGATCTGTAAAAATTAATGCAAATGTTGGAGGGAGGTCTTCATAATTTCCTCCAACTTTTAGCATGGCTTGTCGCAATATCAACGGCAAAATGCTAAGCCTCTTTGACCTTTCTAAATCAGTGTCAACGTTATACGTCACGTCAAGATCTTAGTAAAGTTTATTATTTTAATAATTATCAATAATTTAGTAATTATTATGTTTAAATAATAGAGTTTATCAATTAATAATACAAAAATATTATTTAAATTTAAAATATAAACTTGATGAACCACAACTATTAAATAAATAATAAATCTCAATAAATACTAACACTTAAAAAAATTTACAAAGATAGCAATTTATTAAGTTTACATTTTAAATTTATGTAATATTGCTCTTAATAATACCAATATGCTACATGTCGAAAGAAACTGTTAAACTTTTGTATTGGTTGCAAAGAGAGATCCAAGACGAAGATTTTATGACCCAAAACACAAGAGGGAGGACATTAGATGGAAAAGACAGAAAAGGGAACAACCCACCGAAAGGGCATATCCAAAGAGCACCAATCTCCCCCGACAAACATCAATATGCACCAAGTCGGCCTATGGATAGAAAGAAATGTGTAGGAAATGAAAATGAAATATGAAAAAAATAAGATGATTTGGAGTGAGTGGAATTATTGAACTGGTCTTCTGATGGGAAATGTTTTTCATTTTAGATAATGAAAGCATTTCATTACTATCAACCCAAAAAAATACGATTTCTCAGAGATATTCAGTTTATACCGAAAAAGTATGAAGTTGAACTAATTTGAAAACATTAGACAATTTATTTTATACCTACTATTATGGCTGATTTTTGGTTCCTATAGTTTTATTTTATTAGCAACCATGATTGGGACTATAAGCCAATAGGTGAAAAGATAGGATGCATTCCGTTGAAATGCTATTGATTTTAGTATTACGGCAATGATACTACTGTTACACCCGATAAGGTGGGCATAGTTATTAATTGGCGGATCTGCAGAACTAACTTTTGAGGACATGTGGCATGGTCCTGTCTGCTCATCACAATCACTGATCACAGTTACTTTCTAATATTTTGGGTCCTGCCATGCGCATTTTAGCAAAAAACTAAGATGCTCATTACCAGTGGTAAAACTGTAATTTTCAAATTTATCTACCAAATCTTTTATCTCAAATGATGTGTCAAAATCTCATATATTGAATATTTTGTGAAGTTAGTAAAACTCCACTAATCTAACCGCCTACGGTGATTTAAGATACAAAATTTAATAAACAATTTAATCAACATAACATTACTCCGTGCCCTATATCCTATACCCCCACCTTCAAGTTTTACTTTGGTATCATCCTCTATCTGAGCCTGTGGTGTACAAGAATCCAAGAAACAAGTCCAATCCAATGTAAAAGCCTTTTTATGGTTTTGAATTTTATCAAATCAATGTGTGTTTGGTTGCGCTCATTCAGTGGGCTGCCTTCTTTGTCCTTAATGGAGCCAACTCTGTCCGACCTACCTGATCTAAAAGAAAAGCCCTAAACGTAGAGGCCCAATAATGCAATAGCCCAATACGCCATCAGACTAACGGCCCAGACTTTACCAGCTCAGCCCACGTTTAGGACCTAAACCTGGCCCACCATATTGCCCATGAGGACAGCAGGCAATTTATCAATGTCTGCTGCCAACCACCAGCTAGAGTAGCGGGATTTGAATCCCCACCAATTCTATCAATTTCCTTAATGGTACGTCACTTTCACGACTTCAACTGATACCCATTATATCTAAATGGGTCCTCCACAACTACAATGTGGGTGATTTAACATTAAGGCAAACAAAGGGAAAAAAAAAGTACTGAAAGGATTACGAATCCATCATAGAAGGACGACGATTTCTTGAAAGCTGGGCAACATACCTTTTCCCTATCTTCAAACTGGATACCGGCCATGACAGCTCTCCCATGAAACGGTCCCAATCACAGGCTCAACATAAGGGAAGAGAAGGGGGGGGGGTCTTACCGAAAAGAAAATTGAGGGGAGCATACATAGGAGATTCATCAAAACTTTCATAATTCCCCACTCGAGCACTACCCAAGAAAACATCATTGCATGGCCACCAAATCCTGCTTTGTGAATTTGCCATTACAAAAGCATCTGCACTTCCTTTTAACCAAGTTGCAAATGGAATTCTGCATCATAAAGCTTGGATTTGTCCCCCATAGCCATAGTACTTCAGAAGCCCCTCATTTTGCCTCCAATTCTCTTTTATCTTCACTTCAATCTGTTCAAGCAGCGAGTTGCCTTGAGGATATTTTTTTCCAACCCAAATTATGAGTACTAGGTAAAATTATTCAAAAAAAACTTCAAAATAAAACAAACAGCCCTAACACTCCTATTGTGTTGCAAGACTTCAGGGAGGTATGAGAAGGTAAATTTTAGTTGCCATATACTTCTTGTTACGAAGGCTGTAAGGAGACTCTCAGTAAATTGGTACCTCCAAGAAAACTTTCTTCTGCAAGAAATCTTCAATGTCAAGCCTAGCCGCCGTTGCAAGTAATTTCAAAGCTTTCCCTTCCTGCAATAATTCAGAAATCAGACATGCCACTCACGTAATCTCACAACTTATCCACCCTGTCTTGTAGCATTCTTTGTAATATCAAAATCTTGTCTACAGTGCATTTTGGTATGAACAACATTTATAACAACCATGACCCCCACAGGAATAAAAAGGCTTCTTTTGTTTCAGAACGCGGACATAAAAGTGTCAGTTTTCAAAACAGGCCCTTCCAGGAAATTCATTTGGTTGCAAATTTATTTAAGTTCTTCCACTGCAACCATACAAATGAATAAACAATAAACCATAGAAGCAACAGCCAAACAATAACATCATTGATGGCTCATGTCTTTCACCACATGTGGATCAATGTTTATGATAAGGTTTGTACAAAACAGACGGCCTTTTTCTACCTAGAAGCATTGTGTCTGACGCCAGACACCCGCCTAGATTGGAGCAGGTCCAGAGAGCCTTGAGTGACATAGCTTCCTATGGTTATTAAAGCAACACAGTTGATTGTCAACTTATGGGATGACTCAAGGGCCTCAGCCTGGCGGTTGAGTAGAGGCACTCTGTGAATAGTGCGCCCCAGCACTTCCACTTCCCAAAGACAAGCTGAGTTCTTCACTATCTCCAGGACAACTGCTACTTAAGCCTGATGCAAAAAATAATCTAGTAGAGCTAGGTGGATTCAATAACTTATATATGTATTTAAGTATTCTCTAAAATTCAACAATGAAGAATTCACATAAAGCCTTTGAAGCCTTTCTGTGCTGCCACAAGCAACCTTACCTGATGGGGTGATTCATAGGAAATTATAGGTGGAATTTTTAGATTCTCATTCTTTGTTTTTTATTCCATTGTTTCACATCCCTAAAAAGTAAAAACTCTAATTTAAAAAGCCCAATCCTTTTCTTCCATCAATATGCAACCATAGTCCCAAAGTAGCAGAGAATTATCCAAATACTGTTCATAGATACTAATCCAGAACAGGCCCCAAACCCCCTTCTTACTTTACCCAATCAATCCCTAGTCAACTCTAACCTCTTACTCTATCCACAGTAGCAAAACTTAACACTAGGAACTTTCCTCAATCTCTAACTCGTAAGGCAATATGACCCCATTCCCCAACCCGCAATATTCTTCTTCTCCATTGGTTTGGACTTTTGTCCTCATTCCAATGTGACTGGAACCAAGATCCACGCAAAGAACTTTTTTGGCCAAAACCCGTCTATCAGATACCTCCCGCTCCTTTCCTTCCTCTCGTAATATCACCAAAAACTTCTAGTAGAAGAAAAGGCACTTGTCTGGCTGTCTCATCCCACCACGTTGTCTAGGCAAACACAAAGGTCTCTGGAAAATGATTGTTCGATTGGAATATCAAAAAAACAGACACTTGCCTTGCCAATGAGGATAATCTTCTGTGTGTTTTTCTCAACAATAATCTCAACTTGAATGAAATCTTTTGCATTTGGCCTGGTTTTGTAGCTTACCACATTAACCTGCAGGATTCAAATAATCCAAACCATTATTCTCCATTTATTCTTTCTGTCACTTATAAAGGCTTTCTGGAAGAAACACAGTGAAAACAACAAAAATAAACAATAAGAACACTAAAGACGATAGCAATGTTTGCAAGTCAAAAGAAATTGGATGTAGTGAAGCAACTAGCAATAACCTCGTGCTTGATGACACTCTGGAATAGTAAAAATCAAACAAATACAACATTCATATTTAAATAGCAACTTATTTAAATTAAAATGGACAAAGAAAAAATAAGAGAGATGTAGGTGTGGATTAGTTCATTGGGGAGTGTGTTGGTTGAGTTGTCCGGGGCAGCTCAGAGAAGATGATGTTTATAGACGAGAATTTTTTTTTGGAATGAATGTTGTACCATTTGATGAAATTAGATGAAGGTCGGATTACTCCCAACTGTTATGTTTTTCTAAATGTGCAGTTCAAATTACCAGCTGTGATATTATACAGATACCTGACATGCATAAGGAACTTCGTTACGGTATTGCATAAAGATCTTTTCTCTGACGATCTCAGCCACGAAAAATCTTTCTGGGTGCTCACTAGCAATGTCCTGATACATAAGGTTTCAAAATGATCAATTTCCACATGCAATTAGTGCCTTTGCCAAATGTCTAATCAAATCCCCAAAACTGAAGGCATCAACTCTATCACCAATTTCAAACCTTGACAATCCATGACAGTTCACAGCTCATTCCTCAGTACACGCAGAATAATGTATTCAAGGAAACATGTTAAAGGCTTACAGATACTAACCACATCCATCCTTACAAGGCTTGTGAGGCATGCCATATAAATTCAGATATCGTGAACTTGTGTTTGCCTACAACAATGTGTGGTAAAATGCTTTCATGCATTGAATCATAATAGTTCACAGTATTGACAAAATACTTGCCGATCTGTACTACTTATAAATACCAGCATTTGTGAAAAAAAATTGATTTCTTATTTTGTGCCTAATTATTATTCTAAAGTCAATGATACCCACATATTACTTTTATCCAATTGTTATTTCCTATATATATTTGACTTCTAAGTTCTTTTGGACTCTTTTATTAATTGTATTTGACTTCTAAATTTTTTTGGACTCATTTATTAATAGTACACTTACATACGGTTTTTTACATCTATGCCTATATTTATATAAAGAAATAAAGTCCAATCTATATTCTATTACTATATACATGTAGTTGTTGAATTGGATTCTACGATCAAATATATGTCATATTTAATTACAATTTAACCAATTTCTTTGACAAAAAATATCATATTATTATAATATAAACGATAGTATTGCAATTTAATCAATTTCTTTGACAAAAAATATAACAATCTATAATATAATTAGATGTGAAAATACTCATTAATGACAATCTTACAATAAAAATTTATTATAAAACAAAAGAGGAAACATCTAATGGATCGAATTAAATACTCAAAGAGAGGGAGAATAGATTAATAATTAGGTTTAAAAATAATTAAAATTAAAATTACTTATTCCACACATAATTTGTCATTCAATTTAATAAATTTAATTAAAATTTCTTATGCAAAAAATATTATTTAAATATATTCCTGTGCAATTGCTCGTCATGCATTACTAGCACATTTTTTAAAATTTATATAATGCAAGAGTGCAGTACATTTCTCTATGCGCCGTAAAAACTACGAACTTTTCTATTCTGCAACAATTGAACCACAAGGGGCCAACAGAAATTTGTCAGGTAGTTTTAAGTTGTCCCAGAGTTCAAGTAATTGTTGCCACTGTCACTTCACTCTTGCTTTTGCCAAGTCATATAATCATATACTTTATTGGAAATCTTACGAAGGCTGTCATTTGAATAGCTAATCTAGAACAGTGCATGAGCATAAGAATAAATTTAAAAAAAAAAAAAAGAGGCTTGAATGATCCATAAGATAATGGCCAGTTGACTTAGATGGAAGGAATTTGACTATTTAATCCAAATTCAAGAAATACAGTAAATGTTCTGCCAAATCTATTTCGTACAATAAATTTGCCAAAAAAAAATCAGCAGTCAACCAATCCAATGCTAGCCATCTTAGACATATGAGCATTAGGTTAATTTGAAAGAAGTATTTATATGAACTGATTAGGCTTATTGCCATTATTCAGCAGAATGCCAGATGTTTGACACCAGCATAGCTTGCTTTTTTAGGGCATTTAGAGCCACAAACATAGAAGACATTACAGTGTCAACTTCTTCCCCTTAGCTGACTTCAAACAGACTGCTACATAGCTAAAATGGAATGATATTTGCTCTGGATGATAAGACAGAAGGGCTATAAATACATTCTCTATGTGTTGTTTGAAGGGATAACAAAGCTAATGAAAGAACAAAAACTTGTGCCACATACCTTAGGATAATACGCTGGCCCATGAGGAAGTTTTGATAGTATCCAGTCCTTGACATCATCCACTCCATGCCCATATTTGGCACTCACAGGTATGACTTCATCAACACCAGTATGTTTTTCATACCACTGCAAGGAACCGGATATTGAGCTACGATAAAGCTACTGCATCTTGAGGACAAAAGACGATACAGAATATGGGCTATGAAACTGAGTCAACTGACAGTTTGATGGATTGTAATTACTAAAGAGAACACAAGAAGGCCAACTCAATCCCTATAAATTTTAGTCAAATAGGTTGTGGCACATCAAGATAGTTCATATATGTCCCTGCAAGCCATCAATTTAAACTATGCAATTAAGTCCAGTCATCCACCTTTGGCACATTATTCTCAACTAGATGCATTATTCAACAGGTCATAACCAAATACATATCTCACACTGCCACAAAAAACTAATGGATTCATTTCATAAGATCCACTGTAGGATTGACTTTGGATAGCTGGCAATAACTGGAAAGTTATTGGGTTTTGTTATTACAAGAGATGGAATCACATTTGACCCACCCAATATGAAGCCATCCTTGAAAAGAAACCACCAACTAACCTCCGCGGGAACTCAAACGGCTACAAGGGTCGCCACTGATCTGAGAGCATATAAATAATTTTGAGGAACAAAAAAGGTTACTTTTGTTTCCATCAGTGAATAACCGTACAACATCGTGGTAGACAAACGGTAACTATTCATGCCACAAAAATTGGACATTGAGATGTTCTAACCTCAAGTTTCTTTGCAATTTCACCAGGCTTGATGAGGTCCTTCTTATTCAAAACCAGCAAGGTGGGTATCTTATCTGTGACATCTCCTACACCCTCTTCCAACACTTCATCAATCTAAGGAAGAAAAAAAATTAGCAAAAGGAAATATAGTTTTGCAAACAAATTCACAAATGAAGAACATACCTTTTGAGGCACCTTACACGCATCAACAACAACGAGTACGCAATCTGCATTAATGGCAGCACTGCGGACATTCTTCATCATCATGGAATCCAACTTGTGCATCTTCTTCTCAATAACACCAGGGGTGTCATAAAGTATCATCTGCAAGCAAACCCACAGCTAAGGTTATTACTTTGAACATCAAAAGATACTATCTTTTTCCCTCATGTATACAAAGCACAAAGGATAACAACATTGTTAACATCAACATTAAGTCACACGTGATAATGTAACAGGCACACTTACAAACTGCAAAGAGATGCACATTTGAGAGAACCCCTTGTACCAATTTTCATCATAGAAATTCCCACAAAATGTTGAAACAAGTTCTCAGCAAGCATAGAGGTATAGTTCTTCTAAAAATTTATGAGGAGCAACGAGCTTCTCAACTTGTAGCTGTGATTTGATCTTACACCTTGAACATATTAAATTTCTTCTTCATTTCTTTCATTTCCTTTAGCAAGCGCTTAAATCCATTCATACTATGTGTTAATAGGACAATTATAAAGTAAAATCTGTACATAGCAAGCTACAAATTCCATACGTTCCTATGACTGGTAGATACGTAGTTCATCAGTGGTTGGGAAATGGAAGCTGTTTGATATTAAAATCATTATGCGCAGATTAAATAATTAAATTTTCTCATCTGTCTATTGTTGCATTGACAAGTTTAAGAGCAAAAGTAATGCTCTCATGCTACAATGTCCATTTTGTCATATGGAACCCAACACGTGCCAGGGAAGTTTCTTGAAACAAAGCTAATACTGAAAGAATAACAGATCATGATCGCGGGTCATGCACGCTTCTATGCAAATTAATTGAGAGGAAGAACCAAATGGATTTTAAAACCCAGTCGCATTAGCAAGTAATCAATGGTCAACGAACTAAAATAGATGATTAGGATCATCTCACAAGACAGATAATACAGAAGAAATGCTGCTGACTTCAAACTCAGACAATTTCACTCCTCATAAATTTCTCTAATTTTCCATGTAGAATTCACGTTTGGCCAGATCAGATGATTCAGGATTTGGCTTCAGACGCTACTTGTCATTTCCTTTTGAGAAATAATGAACTATGAATGCAGGTAAGCAAAATTAAGCATGGGCACATTAAAAATAGGAAATATCAAACCTGATACTCTGGGCCAGAACATATACCAAGAATTCGATGCCTCGTGGTTTGAGGTTTATCTGTAACGATCGAGAGCTTTTGCCCAATCATTTGGTTTGAGAGTGTACTCTTTCCAACATTTGGCTTGCCGAGCACAGCCACATATCCTGCATTTGCCAAATCCAATTCAGAAGTTAATTTTCCAAATAATAAATAACAGATCCAAATATCTAGATGAAAAAAAATAACAACATACAAATTTTTAATTTCTTTGCTTATGATCTCATTTTACTCCCTTTCTTTTTCGGGTTAGTTATCTTTTGAAGTTGGAAGCACATATGCCAGACAGTATTGTAAATAAAACACATTCCAGAAAGTGCAAAAACATTACGGCATAAGCGTATAAGTTTGCAGAACAACATAAAAATGGGGAAAAAAAAAACAAGTGGCATCTGTTTCACCTCTTAGAACACAATGGTTCACACTTCGATACCAAGTTTATTCGTATGTTTTCGTATCAGGATACATTAATAATGAAAACTATCCCATCATACAAACTTTCAAATCACTCCAAGTAACCAGAATCCCCATCTATAGAACAATGAAAACTAAACTGCCACAGATGTTACTTATCCACACATACAAAAATGTGCCAAAAGTATAATAACTACTTTCTCGCCCTTTTTTTTGGGGGGGTAGAGGAACGAAAGAAGGGATGAACTGACCACTACGATGGTTAGGGTGAGGGACGTAGTCAAGCTCCTCCATCTCGTAGTCGTCGAGCAAGGCCATGTTCCTGTCTGGCTTCTCGCTCAACGACAGAATTGCTGATTCGTCGTCGTTGACGACATCTTCCACGTCGGACGAGCTCTCAATCCTCGTCGTTGCCACAGCTTGGGTAAAACCATCCTCCTCCTCCTCGTGTTCTTGGAATTGGTTTTCAGACAACCAATCCTTTCGATTTCTGTTGGTAGGACTTACACTACTACCAGTAGCGGCCTGAAGTGGAAATTGAGCTCGCCGGAGTTGGTTTCGACGGAGAGGAGAATTGGCAGGGGTTTTGAAATGAGAATGACAGTAGAGTAAAGGATTGGTTTCTCTCAAAGTTACAGGAGGTAAGTGTGTGTGCTGTAGAGCCAGCTCCATGGGGCTCAGGTTCTGAGTATTACAGAGTTCTCACTCTTCCGGCCATCGCCTTTGCCTCTCTCTCTCTTTCGTCACTGCATTTTATCTTCTCTGCCGAATATAATACGAAACCAATAAAATACGAAACGACGGCGTTCCAACATGACGATAAGCAGTAGACTGTACCGACGATTAGGGGTTTTCAAATTTCCGACTAGCTGCAAGTTTTCACTCTATCCGACCCTACCCTACCCTAAAAATTGACTAACCGTAAAAATCGGATAAAAATACGAAAGAATTTTTGTTCTTCCAATTAAATCGGGTAGGAATGCAGAATAGTCATCTATTCCGCATTCCTATTTTACCCTACCCACATAATTCTCATCTAGAATTGCATTTCATATTGTTTAAATTTAAATTAATTGTTATTATATTTGTGGAATAATTATGGTGGATTGATATTCATACTTTCTTATATTTTATTATAATTGTTGTTGTAGTTGTTTTATAGTTTCTGGTTATTAATTTATTGCGTTGTTAAATTGATAGATGTTATTTAATTAAATTGTTAAAATAATCCAAAAATTAATAGTTACAAAAGAATTTATCCGACTTCCTACCCGATTAATCGGATAGGAAGGCTGGTCGGAATACTAAAGCTATCGGATAGGGTAGGCCAAGAAAAAATTCTTCTGCAAAGTATCGAGTAGGAATGCGAAAGAACATATTTCCTACTTGTAGGGTAGGATGAACACACCTACCGACGATAAGTATTTTAGTATCGAAATTTTATTTTACTAAATTCTATTATTCATACTTCACCTATTTACAATAAGGCCAATTATTTGTAGTCTATAATATAAATCAGGGTGGCTTCAACATTCATCGGTCTCAAATCAATTAAAAAGTCTCTAATCCAAAGGCTCACAATACACCTCACTCAAATTCCAAAAATCTCTAATCCAAAAATCAAATTCCGCCTATTCCAACACACAACACAAGGCAAAGAAAGGCGTGCTCTCTCCTTCCCAAGCCAGGCAACCATAACGTCTCTCTCTTTCTCTCACAGCTCTCTCTTTCTCTCTCTCACACACACAAAAGAAGAAGATCATGCCTCTACCATGCTCCCTCTCTCTGTTGTCACCCAAGGACCCCTCCTCCCTTCTCTCTTTCTCCACTAACACACCCACACACACAGACATCACACGCACACACACACAGATACCATGCACAATCACACGATTTATGAAATTTAGGTTTTCAAATTGGGGATTTTTGGAGTATTTTTGAAATTTTGAGTGTTAATATCGTTGTTGAGATCGAGAGCTTCTTATACCAATTGTCAACTCCGTTGATGATGACGCCTCTTCTAAACCCTCCTCTTCCACTTCCTCTTCTCATCACTTCGGTCGTGAGGTCACCTCCCTTCTCTCTCTCTTTCTCTCTCTCTCTCTCTCTCATTTGCACTGATTGATTGCTTGATTGACACAGTTTGAATCCAGGAAATGATAAAGGGTTTTGGTTCTTTTGGGTATTTGTACCTTTGTTGCTTAAGTATGCGTTCTATTGCCAATTTATGAGCAATTTTTGGGTTTTATGATCTAGTTGCATAAAAGTGTGACTGTTCCTAGTTATAAAATTACCTAAATTTAGATGCACACTTTACTTTTTTTTTTTTGCTTATGGGTTGTGGGGGTTATGTCATAAGACCAAATTTTGGTTCATTGGAAAATTTTGGCGTGTGTAGGTATTAATTCTCTTTCTACTTGTATTGTAGTATAGGTTTTGCCCGCAGTTGCTTTGTAGATCTACATTTTGTTTCTATGCTAGAATGGATTTTGGGTTCAATTTTAATTTTTTTGGTTTTGTTTCTAAATTTTCATAAAATCTACCGTATTTGTAGAAACTCAATCCTCATATAAAAAACTAGACAAAAAAAGAATCCACAATTTTGAGGAGTTCTTCAAGGGAAGACAAAATATCAAGGCAAAGTTAGGAAGGTCCGACAAAAAAAAAATCCATACTTTTGATGGGAATATTTTTTTTATCAACAAAATATTCTTGCTCTGCCGCAACTCATACTGAGTCAACTTTGATATTAATGACTGACTACGAGGGGGCAAAATTATGAAAATTCGTTACACCAAAATACAGGTATGCAACATGAGATTGACCCTTTTAAACAACTTAGACTGATAAGTAAGATTGTCATTTTAAACCATTATGAGTTAGCTCTGAATTTCGATGAAATCATCTCCTATGTTATATTCATATTGTACTCCAAGACCAGGACATGGTATCGTTCATTTGGGTTGCTCTAGAGAAAACTTTGTTTGTCTATAGCAGTTTGTAGGCCAAATCCTGCTTATGGATAAAAAGATAACAAAATACAATTGTTTTTTTAGGCAATTTTAGCCCAAAACTATCTTAGCCCTTTGTATGGTTTTGCCCCCGTTGAGATATTTTCAAGGAGTTATTAACTCAGCTTGTCAAGTTGGTGATCACTGTGTTTGTCATATTACTACTCCATAGCTTGCAATCACTTGGACTTCAATTATAAACAATTAAACATTACATAAACTACCTTAAGAATCTGTTTTTCCCCCAAGCTATTCTCCTTGAGAACATCTTAAGCAACTATTTTTGGTCAAATCGTTGGAATTCTATTATCATTACCCACCTATAAGGGTCTGAATATTTTCACAAAGAATCTTGGGGACACCATTTTTGTTTGTTTTTAAGTGGTTATATTATTTTTCAATTGCCTATTTTGTGCTTAGTGGCGTAATGTGATTGTTGCTTGAATTGGAACACGTGTCTTGAATCATTGTTAAGTTTTATAAGAATATCAGAAGACCTCACTCCTCTGCCACGATATTTGTATTACAGGCAAGAATAACCCACTATATTTGTTTTTTCTGATTTGTATTTAGTACTCACTCTTCTGCCATGATATTTGTTTTTTTAATTTCTATGATATTTGTCATGTTGTTAATATTATGCTCGTTCTTTACTTTGCTTCCTTTCTACCTCTCACATTGACTCTACCTTCTGGGATTTCAAGCATTTTCTTTTTCCTTCTTTTGATGTGTTTGTTCTCACACCAAACAGACAATTTTTCTATTTATTGGTTTTAGTCTATAATTGCTGATCTGGGTTTGACATTTCTCTTGGAAATGAATGTATAATCGATTTGTCTACGAATTATGCTCTTTCATATGCATTTTGTTCTTGATGTCTAATTATGTTGCTAGGATACCTTGAATCCGGTTAACTTCCAGTGCAAACTTAGTGTAAACATTTCTAGGTGAGCTAGCATATCAAATTCTTTTCCACAATTCCCCCCCCAAGTGACGTAGATCAAGTCTATGACTTTATTATTATGACCGAAAACTCAGAAATCCAAGAAAAATTATAATCGAACACTCAGAAATTCAAGGAAAACAGAACAGATTGAACTTTCTTACTCGTAGGATTTTCAAATAAAAATTAATTCCTTCGATATTGCCACAACAACAACTTCGATAGATGCATCTTTCCCCTATTTCATACATCACTTGATGAACTTTCTTTTTAAAATTCATGTAAACCAGAAGAAAAAAAAATAAATGTTGATTGTTCATGATAGCTCTGCTAATGGGAAGAGTTCATTTCAGTTGCATTATGCATTCCTGATTGCACAAATTAATTGTTGATAGTTTTCTTGCTTCTTTTCATTGTGTGGAGTTTCTAAGTTAGAGTTTGAGTTACCTTTTCATTTTCGGTTGCATTTTTGGCACATTTTAATTATTGCAACTATCTTTTATCTGTAATTTTATTTCCCACTTTGTGAATATCATTTTTTATGAATAGCAAACTAAATTTTGAGCTCACGCTTTTCACAGGTGGTGAATGATTACTTATCGTGGCGCAAGCTTTTCATAGGTGGAAAATCCAGAGCAAGTAGTGAATGATTACTTATTGAGTTTACGCATGCACCATATAAATGGTTCTTATTCAAACAATGGGTTTGCCCCATTATTTATAATCATTCATCAGGTTGAACCCCTATACTATAAGCTAATTCTATGCATAAATTTCTCTACTGTAGTCATGCATCAGTTTCTTAATATTGTAAGAAAAGTAATTTGCTGCCAACATAGGGTCATTGGTAACTTAGGACATCAATCTTCTGGAAAAACCTAGAGTAAAGTCAACTTGCTCTCATTTGAGTTTTGACTTTTAATTGATTGTCTTATTTCATTCCCATTTCTAATTCTTGCTTCTTACTTCCTTTTTTTTTTTTGGTGATTAGACAAGCAGTTCTCTATTTGTAAGCCAACAGTTACTTGGGGAGTATTGTCCTAAGTTGAGCAAAAAGAATCCACCCTTAACCAGAAAATATGAGTGTTATGTTGTATGTATCCTTTTTGGTATGTTTGGTTTCGTTTTTGTTATTTTTTTTTTGTTTAATAGTCTTAATTTTGGTGGATTGTGTTTGGATTTAATATTGCTAAAAGATAGACTTGAATGGAGAGAAGATTGGATTTTGCATACGTCATATGACTACACGGTGGAAAGTGTATTTTTTTTTTGCTAATTTCTTTCCAATGCCTTAATTTCCATGATCCTAAGCGTGGAAATTGTATTTTTTTTTTGTTGTGTTTTATTTGTCGACGACAACTTGGTTTTGCTTTAATTTGGAATGATGATTTCTTTTATGGGTAACTTATTTGAATAATAACTTTGCAAAGTCCGTAATTATTGTTATCTCTTTTTTATTTTTGAATTTTTTAGTTGCATAGGTTCAAAGCAAGCTAGTTGTTTTTATGAAAAGTTTTGATTGTAAGTTTGTTGTACATTTCATGGCTTAAGTTTTTTTTAGGCAATTTTTCATGTCTTGGGGAGTATTGTCCTAAGTTGTTAGGCTTTCAGATTAGTTCATCCCCATGTTCAGTCTTTAGTTTTTTTGCATTTATGATCGATGTTTGATTTTTTTAAATTATAAAGCGCCTTCAGACACTTGATATAAGGCGAGTCTAGGCTTTCAATTTAGTACGTATCCGAGTTCAGTTTATTATTTTGTGTTCAAATTTAATGTTTAATTTTTTTTAGCTGACACAATTTATCTCTAGTATTATATATATAATCGAATTTGGGTCATGATTAATAGCAAATCATATGGTGCCATATTCATAACATGTCAAAATGTATAGATGATAAACCTTATTAGGTTGAAGTTTGTTTCATTTAAAATTTAAGGTTCAATTTAGATCGACTTTCTATGACTTCAGTAGTTTAAAAATAACGGCATAGCTCATGTGATTTTCGAATAAATTGAAGAACTAACTCCACTAACAGTGATAAAAAAAAATTTTGAGAAAAACATTCCTTGATGGGTAAATCCTTTGGATATAACTCTAATTGAAGAATGAGAGAATTCTATATGTATTTTTCTTCAATTACTTTTTTGACGGATCATCTACCATGCAGATACAAGTGAATCATTCATTTATCAATAGTTAATGATGATATGTTCAAAAGAGAATTGAAAAAAAAAATGTATTTGAAGGGATCTCAATCCGTTCTATATACTTGTAATTCATCACTCCAACTGCCTGAATCTTTTATCACCATGGCTCTATGGAGACAAAAAGACAATCTGAATACACTATTTATTGCACAGACTATTCCAAATTATGAGTTAAACATCTCATTTTGGATTGCCAGCTGAAAGGCCAAGTACCAAATTATTTTGATGCAACTGTACATCCCGCAGTGGTAGAAAATGTCCTATAAAGATAACAGGCAATGTTGTGGTATTCACAAGATGGCAAACTCAACCTCACTTGTATTCTTATTTGTAACTTCCATAACATGGCATGAAGTAATGAATTCAACCGGAAGCTCCTGACTTCGATGCACTGTCACCCTCAAGAGTATGGGATTGATTGGAGAAAGATGATGCTTTTCCAGATGGGAGGTAAGACCATGCTAAAGCAGCAGTCCCAAGTGTAATTGTAGCTGCAATTGACCCCCAAACCCATCTCTGCCTTCTCTTCCTTCTTTGCCTAAGACATCGTCCTGACTCTACAAAAGGCCAAAATAAAAAAAAAGGAATGGGTAAGTCTGTACACACAAAGAACGAGCACATAACATGCATGCATGCACACATCCATTAAAGCACAAACAACATCCATGCATTCACACAGCCACTCAAACACCACAAAGAGAACCAACGGAGCATTTGTAATTCATGTCATAAATAGAATGCCTTTTAGGGGAATGTGTTCTTATTTTATAATAGTTTGAGAAATTAGGGCAAGTGTATCGGGTGTGTGGTTTCCACAAGCAGTGCAGACATTGCTACCACCAACACAAACACAAGCACAGCCATTTATGCTCGAAAATGTGCTGCTAAGGTCAACTGATTTCAAAAAATCAAACAAAATCAGAGGCTTCAGAGCTGTTCAAATTGTTAATTCCAACAGTGAACAATATTTAATTAAAGAATATAAGAGCATCACATCCAAAAAAAGGCTGGTTAATTTCTGAAATATCGGGAATGACATTTGGTACCAAAAAATCTGGCAAGCTCAACGGAACGTGGATTCAATATAAATAGCCAGGTCAAACTGAAATCAAACTCACTTGGTAGAGTCTTGTGAAAGCATTGAAATATTTTTTTTTAATTATTCTGTTCACATCCAGAATAATAAAAGAAATTATAGAAGTCTATAACCAACGGTCATCTATCTATATATCCAGACACACAAATTGTTCAGCCCAAACATTTGCTATGGTAGAAAAATAAAAGTTTAGAAGAAGCATAATGGAAAAAATGCAAAAGTGAGAAATAGATACACCTAAATTAATCCAAGCATACTGTGTAAATTAATACAACATAGCTACGCTGCTCAGAAGTATGACACCACAGGGACACAAAGGCAAGATTATAACTTATAAGTATCCTAGAATAATATATGCACTGGATATGAAAGAGTTAACGTCTACATAATCCAATTCTTATTGAGAACCAAAAACTGAAGATTCTTTTATATAAAAGAATTCCAATCAGATAATATTGTAAGAGAAATTGACCCCTCCCTGTAAAAGGTATATATTACAGAAAATCTCACCTACAGCTTCCTGGTTCCTCTGAGACATCTCCCGATTCACAGCCTCGTAATAATGCAGCCTGTCACATAATCGAGCAATCTCAAAGTTCTTTGACTCTATCTGAGCTTCCATCTCCGTCTCAACCTCAGCCTTTGCAGTTCCTCTCCCAATACAATTTGATACAAACCGAGCAAGATGAACCTGTCTGGACAGCTCTTCTGCAGGATCATCTGACTGTTCATCCCCCATAACAGCAACAGGATCTGCAGGGAGGGCCAATCCCACAAGAGATAACTGTTCCCAGATCCTCAGCCACTGGTTTTGCATAGTACTCAGGGTTTCTTCTGCTTGCTTCCGCTTCTCTATCTCCATCAATAAACCCAATCTCATTTCACGTAACTCAGCTTCAGTGTCATGCAGAGGAGGCTGCGGCCCACTTTCAGATGATAGTTCTACAGAGAGAATGCAAGTAAGGCTACAAATATCATAATAGTAACAAAAATGAGATTGTTATGATATTAGTAGTTTAACACCCATGGAATGGTTCAGGAATATACCAATGCTTAGATTATTCAATTCTAACCAACCACGTTTAAAAAATAGAGGAAGTCTAAGCATTTCCAAATACGGTAGACAAAAGATATAGTAAACACAGAGATAAAAGACATACAAATAGCCAAGTACCTTCCCAAGCATCATAAAACTCAGACACTGGTGTAGCAAGATTCAAAGACCGTTCCACCCCACCATTTGTTTCACCCTCAGTATTATTGCTCACAGTACTCATTGCCTCTTGAGAATCAAAAAAATCATCCCCTTGACCATCCTGTTCCATGTTAAATGTAACAAACTTCAATGAACGGTTTTCCCCAGCTAAACCATTACTCAACCCCTTGCTTGCACATCCTCCATCACAAGCATCATTGACATGCTCAACAGCGCTATGAGCAGTGACCACAACATGATCATCTTTGACTGAATCAGCCACCTCCCCAAATGTACAAGTCCCATCCTTGGCAGAACCAGAAACCTCCCCTTCAGCATTTGTTCCATTCTCAGCTAACTTTTCTTGTTCTAGAGCTCGTTGGCGTGCAGCAACATCATCCTCAGAGAAACTCTTGAGAAGGCGTGGACCACGCCGCTTGTGATTAATGATGTAAGGCGAAGGAGGGAACGAAGATGGAGAATCAGGAAGCGGGGTAGACTCGGGAGTGGCATAGAGTGCTGGCTGAGCCCAGAGGTGCCTCTTATCTATTGTCGTTGTTGTCGATGTCCCATTTATCCTCTCTGGCTTTGAAGGCGGAAGACTAATTCCCCTCTCTAGCTTCGAATTGGAATCAGGAATTCTTCTATAAAGCTTTGAATCCAACGTCCTGTTTCTCCTCTCCACCTTTGAATCAGGAACCTTTCTTATCGCTGTCATTGGTCTTGATGCTCCTGGTTCTAATAAACTATCCAATGCTAATGCAGTAAACGTGGGCATAACTATGCAACATCAACCAATCTGTCCAATTTGTTAAAACTCAGTTTTGATCACCATGCATAAACACACGGAAGAATGCAATGGATGACAGACTGAGGAAAAGGTATGGAGGAGTTATAGAAAGAAAAAAAAAACAAAATAAAATGCTCAATACTAGAATTTCCTTTTTTTTTGCTTCAATGGGCAGGTGTGTCTGAAACAATTTACACACACCTCAGCTAATACTTCCCCAATCCGGTCAACGACGGGCCACAGGCATATCTCATGGCATAAACTGCGTCTGAATATATAGCTCGTTCTGGTACCACTTGAGCTACTCCTTGGGTTTCAATACTAAAATTTCAACAGTATGGAACCCAATCAAACCGAAATTCAATTCCTATATTGGACAGATACATAGTTACCTATGCTAATTTATTTTCTCTTATGTACTCAAAAATCAATCGTAAGGTAAAACAGAGATTTCGAATTTTCATTTAGTTTGTTTTATTCACCTCAAAATTTTCTCAGCAACATAAAGGGGGTAAATTAAATGCAACGGAAAGCTTAGTCCCATTGACGCGTCAAATCAAAGCCATTTAAACCCTACAAGAAAAACCGAAATTCCTAGAGACTTCCCAAATACATACAATTACTGAAATTTTCTTACAGTGAGCTTCCATAAGATACACCATACGAATCCAAGGTTAAAAACAAAAACCCTACAATGACAAAATCACAACTGCAATCCAGGATTCAAATACAACCATTTCCCGTGAAAACGTTTCAACAATTCCATACACGAAAAACCAATTTATATATGCCTAAGAAATACAACCAATCTATTTACCTTAGGATGAGAAGGAAGAAGACGGGTGTGTGAAACCCTAGGAGGGAGAGAGAGATTTGAGGTGCGGTGGGATCAGAGGTGAATCGAAGATGTGGGAAAAACAAATGTTCTAGCGAGTGCGTAAGAGCAGTTTCCTTTTCTGATTCACGACTGGTTCTCCCCCAGCCTTTTGGAAAAGACTGAGCACAGGCTTTTATCGTAATTGCCAACTTTGTGTGTGTGTCTTTCTCTCTCTCTCTCTCTCTCCCTCCTCGGTGGGTGCGTGCTGATCAATCCGCACCACCTTTGCACCGCGAAAATTCCAATATGGTTTTCCTATTATTAGGATTTTTCGACCGCCTTGGTTCTAGCTTCTCTACATTTTCTTTTTCAATGTGTAAAGAGCGTTTTAGTTAATTTATGTGTATTTTATTAATTTTTTTTAATTCGATCAAAAATGAATTATGTATACCGGTATTAGAGAATTCATGAAGAATAAATTTCTCATAACTTAATTCTAATTTAAGACGTTTAAATTTACGATTCGTTCATGTTGTTATTTGAGTTATCCTTAAGATTTCTTTTGTATATTGAACGTCGCATTATTTCTCTCGGTTCAGTTACGTACGTAAAAACATCATTTTTTAATGTTATATCTCTTTTTTTTATACTAATATTTTTTTAATGAATAGCTAAAATTATTCAAATTAAATTTTACAATTGTAATTAATTTCGATATGGTACAGATGAGATAATATTATAGCCATATCCTACTTCTTCTCTCGACATTATGCTTATAATAGGGATAATGAATGAATTGATCCTATATCAAAGTATTCACAATTGCCATGAGTTTTAAATATGTTGGACCTTAACTCAATGGGTTTTTTTTTTTTTTTTTTAATTTTTAGGGTGGTTCGGTGATTGGTCTATTTTTTAGTAATTAAGTGGTCTTAAGTTCAATCTATTTTTGCACCCTCTAAAGGTTAGTCAACATTGTTCCTTTAAAGACATATTATAAATTAGCTCAAACCACGATAACTTACCACTGAGTTTAGGAGAATAGTCGGTATAAGCCTTAAAATCCTATAACAAAAAACAAAATCAATGATCTTTTGTCCAAATAATAGGTTTTGAGTAGAGGAACCAAATTCAAATGTATGTTTCAAGTGAAGCTTGAGTTTAGGTTTTTTTTTTTTTTAATGGTCAAGGGTGTCCAAGTCAGTTTATGTGTATCTTAACTAATTTTCTCTCCTCTCTTCTCTGGTCCGATCAAAGGCAGACAATTCACGTTGGGACTAGGAAATTCATGAGGAATAAATTCCTCATAATTTAATTTCAAAGAATTATCAAGATTTAAACTCAAAATATTTAAATTTACCGCTCGTCCTAGTTTATGTTTATATTTAAGAGAAGGTTGACTTGTTCATATTTTTTTTTTTGATCCAATACTTGTTCACATGGTAGATATGTACTTGTCCATGAGCCGAACAATTCATTATTCGTGATTCATTTACTAAATAAGCTTCAAAATTAAATTCAATTTGTTTAGTCTGAAGGAACTTCAACTCAAGTTATATAGAATTGTTCATGATTACTCTAATTCATCTGTTAATTTCGATGGGCCCAGTTTATAGCAAGCCCAAATCAAAATAAAAGTTCAGTCACAATTTTAGTTAGATCAAATCCACCATGAAACACTCAACCCATTATTAGCACACGTGAGAATCTTTATTCAAGGAGATGGAATCCGTAGGGACGCAATCATTAGGGGCATATGGTCATTCTCGTGAAATTACCTCACTTGTTACGATATAAGACGACCTTCAAGGAATCACTCTGCTATCCCCTCGCCTGTTACGAGGATAAGACGAGTTTCTCGAAATCATTTATGAGGATGACGCCTCAATCAGAGCCTTTCAAAGTCAATTTCACTTGCCTAAAAATTATAAGTCCTACTTACACATGGGGGGCATAACACACATATCGGCACACTACATCTGTTGAAAAATAAGATTATTCGGCTACCGTTGTCATTCCCAATGGAGTAGGTCATCCAGACCAAACCGTCTAATCTTTGTTTTTACTTGTTTTGAGCCCTCTTTACTTAATTCTTGATTGATTTTGCATAACTATTTTTGTACATCATCAAACTCAATTTAATTTCCTTCTAGCTTTTTCATTTCTGGCAGATGAGAAAACTGAGTTTGAAGGGGCTTAAAAATCACAAATAAGTGAAATTTTTTTTCTGCTGATCACAAATAAGTGATTATTGATGTACATATACACTGTCAAACTTATTAATCTCGTCCGAGTGAAGACTTTGAGTTTGAGTTGCTATATTTGTCTCTGTCTGTCTGATCAATAGCCTTGACAATGAAGGAGTGCCACAAATAAGCCGTGGCATGAAATTAGGAAGGGAAGACTGTTCAGCTTTTCATTCAATGATGCCAATAGGTTTAGTTAGACCTAAATGTTCATTCTCTAATTACTCCCTATTATAACCAAATTTATTACAACCCAGTTGCTATAAATATCTTACAACCCGATTTGAATGACGATAATCTTGACTGGAAATAAAAATCTTATTCCTAAATCATAAATTATCATGTTTGGATAGTCAATTATTCAGTAATTTAACTCGGAATAAGATTATTGACATACTCTAATTCTCAATAATGGTGAATATCATAAACCCATGATCAATAGTGATAATTTCATTTCTATATTGATTGAGTATTCTATAAAATGAACAAAAATATCAAAATGAAACTCCTTCCTAAAATTATCGCTTCCTTTCAAAAATTAAGTTATCCTCCTAAAATCAATTTCCTGTCTAAAATTAAGTTTTTTTCTTACAATTTGACAATGATATTAATTCCCACACTAGATTACTAATAATAACAAAATATTAAATATGAAATTATTATAATAATTGAAACTCGAGTATCTCAATTAAAATTACTGTCATCTAAACGTGGCCTAATGTATAAAGGTTGAGTGTAATTTTCAATCATAGGAATAGGGCAAAAATATTGGACAATAAACCTTCCATGGTACTTTTAGATTCTTTCACTGTTTAAATAATAGATGATGGAATCTGTACCATGTGAAAATTCGACCGATCAGTCGTTAGTCTGTATGTATAGACAAGGTCAATACGGACTCGCACTAAACATTCAATACTTTTTTGTTATGAAAAAAAATGGGTGGGGTAAGAAAGAGCGTCTAGTGACCACTCTGTTAGGCCCTCATTGGTAAGATTATAAAGCCCCTGACCGCACCTGGAATACCTCTCGGGACCAAACCTAACTAGGCTAGCATAGCGGTCAACCACCGAGTCCTAATAAAAATTCCAAGATTCGAACTCCCAATTTTTGAGTGAGGAATAAGGCCGGTACCACCACTACACCACCCTACCGGTGGTCATTCAATACTTATTAGAATCTTGGCAGACCATTTCCCAACCACATCCCAGCTATACCTGGTGGGGTTTGAATCAGTTTTAAATCTCTTAGTAAATAATAAGTCTGATCTTATTAATTTATATGCCAGGAAGGGGAAGAAACTATTGAGTATCTTTTTCTATATTTCCCCCTGGGTCACCTTGGTTTGGCAGGATTCTCCCTTAAAATAGTTATTGACCGGAATGAGATTACAAGAATGGAATCCTGGTTGATGCAACAGCTAGAAAACTTGGCGAGGACAGAAACTACGGATCACGACAAGAAGCCAAACCCCTGTTACCGTATCTATGGTGATTTGTTTGAAGGGTTTAAACCCACGAGAATCTCGTGTATTGAATACGTTTTTTTTACCATTAGTAATTGAAACCTAAGACGAGCATACAAGATGGATTGATCATGGAATCAAACTCAAAACAACTAATTGATTATCTCAAGCAAGGACGGGTCCACATTCCACAAGCATAGCAGAAATTGAATCAATACAAGAAAATATTTGGTACTATATATACAAAGCGACTATAGCTTTACGAAGAGGAGATGCAATCAGGAATATCATTTCTCAGACAATCAATTGGCTTGTTTGTTGCATCAGACTTGGGAATAATGTGTTTGTGTGTGTGTGTGTGAGAGAGAGAGAGAGAGAGATTAGAACAGAGATCAAGCAGCAATCCATATGAACCATCGTCTGCTAATAAGATCATGAACAAGGCAGTGACATAATGAAAATATTCGGTCCTGTTTAGCTAATTCTTGTAGATTTTACATCTCAGAAAGCACAAAAACTAGAGTACAAAAATTCTCTCATTTGTAGTATATCACCGGCACATTCGAATTCATATCCCAAATACCTCCCTCCTTCAGATACTCTATGTACCTCGCAAACTCTGGCTTCGCCGTCGCCCTCTTCTTCCGGCGAGTCTGAAAGATACTAAAGAACGGGTGAACCTTGCTAGCCTCCTTTGCTTGCTTCATCGGAGAGTTGACAGGAAAACTTTGCTCCGGGACTAGCTTTTTCCCTGATTCGAAGAACTTAGCTGGCATGCTAGTGGCTCTCTTCAACTGAGCCTCTAAAACACCGACGGAGGCATCATCACCCAACCGTTCATAACTCCGGCGATCTCTTCGTGTACTCAAAGCTCTGAACATGGCTTAAAGATAAACGCAGCGCTACAAGATCGCCCGGAATGTACTTGAAGAAAGACGGTAGGTAGGTAAGATTTGTGAGGATTGTGGATGAGAATGAGAATGAGAATGAAAAATTATAAACTGCTAATTAATTAGGTATGGAAGTGAGATAGGGCTTCACATTGTACAATATTCATGGTTGGTGTGAGAACATGTTTTTTTTTTATTACTTAGTATTTTATAATTTTTTTATAAGGTATTATGACTTGTATCTCAAACTCAACGATTGACCATCGTAACATAAACTAGGTTAGAACATATACCTAAGGGAATAAGGGTGATAGATCCTTAAGAGGTATGAAGTGAGATAGGGCTTCACATTGTATAATATTCATGGTTGGTGTGGGCACTTGTTTTTTTTATTTATTACTTAGTATTTTATAATATTTTTATAAGGTGTTGTGATTTGTACCGACTACTTATTCAAACTCAACAACTGACCATCGTAACTTGAACTAGGTTAGAACATATTCTTAAACAAATAAGGGTGATAGATCCTTAAGAGATATGAAAATGAATTGAATCTAAGATATCTAAATGTAATATGTTCATATTGAGCGTTATGTCATGGGTAGAGAAGTTATTATTTTTTACCGTCGAAATAAAGTTAGAATTATTTGAGATAAATTTATGAACATCATGATCAATTATAATGTTCCTTAATCAATTGTAATTTTAAAAGGGTAACTTGCCCTTTAACTTTTAAATATGGTAATTGATGATGCACAAAATAGTATGGTGCAAGATCAACAATCACAAGGGTGATTAATGAGCAATCAATGGCAATAAAATGATAAAAACCGTAAATAAGAATCAACACAAGAGATTTATAGTGGTTCGGTCTCGGATGACCTACGTCCACTCTTCGAACGGCGACGGTGGCCTGGCGATGTTTTATTGATCAACTGTGGTACTCCGGAGAGTTTACAAACTGAGTTGTGTTTACAATCTGAGTGGTGTTTTCAGAATGAGTTGTTGTGTTGTTAGAATGAGGGTTTAGAGAGCTTTTATAGAGTTCAGGGTCACCCCTTGGGTTTCTCAAGGGTTACCCCTTGGGGTC
>CM042190.1:27739555-27779061 GCA_023539305.1 Ilex asprella
AGTTCAGGGTCACCCCTTGGGTTTCTCAAGGGTTACCCCTTGGGGTCGTGTCAAGGGTCACCCCTTGGGGTCGTGTCAAGGGTTACCCCTTGGGGTCAAGTCAAGAGTTACTTCAGCTTTTTCAGTCACATCAGTAATTTTTATATATTTTAAAATTAATGAAATCTTTTTTAGTTTTAACTCTTACTTCAAAAATTATAATTTAACTTCAAAAAATTAAAAATTTTAATACGATATTAACTACAATATCAAGAGTATAAATCAAAAAGCAATTTGACGGGTTCTTATCATAGAAATAGTTTTTTTTTTTTATCAATATCATAGAAATAGTTGGAGACAAAGAGCCACTCCAAAATTCAAACCTTCACAGCTCTTTAGGTTGAAAATAATTGAAGTATGGATTTGACCTTTAGGGCAAAGTAGCCAACCACAATAGCAAAAGGAAAGAAGCTTCGAAAGCGAAATGCAAAGATGCTACTAGTTGAGTAGGTTAATCCGACGGCTGTCGGCATCCAGACTCTCGCTTGTTATAGACGTTTAGTTGATTAGGTTAATCCAACGGCTGTCGGCTTCCAGACTCCCGGGTGTTAGAGACGTTGAGACAGCTACCCTCAGGCACACACAGCTTTGACCTTTCCTGCATCCAACTTCCAATAAAATTCTGTGGGTGTGGGTAGGAAGTAGGTACTCCAACGCTCTAAAATCTGCCAGGTATTTTGATAGAGATAGTTATATGTCCACCAAAATTTATATTAAATTAATTATAATTATTAAATCAGCGATGAGATTTACATTTTTGGTGCACATCACACTACTCTAGCAATATCCTCGTTTTATGTATCAAAAAAAAAAAAAAAAAACTCGTGTTTAAAGACACTCTATAATACAAAAATTAAATATTGATCGTACAATATTTACATTTTGAATAATAATTTATTTTTTTAACCAACCAATTTAAAATTAAAGAGAAAAAATAAATAATAAGAAATAAATAGGAGAGAGAAAAAAAAGAGGTAAGTATAGATTAATGAGGTTGAGTGTATAAGTTGAGTTGTACGACATTACGAGATGTGTAGAGAAAATTCTGTTTTTGAGTGAAAAAAATTCTTTGAGATGAATTTTGTACTATTGGATCAAAATAAATATAAATTAGATTAAACTTGACCATTCTTGTGATTTATAACTTATGTGATTCAAGATACTAGCTACCATATTATATAGAGAAACAGGGACGTAGTCAAAAAATTGTGCGAAGATAGGCACAAATATTTCAATAAATTGTTATTTTTTTCTTATATTGATAGAAATATGATAATAATTTATTTAATTACATTTTATTGAATACTTAAAAGTATATTAAAACCAACATACCAAAATTTTGATAAGCTTAGTATATACAAACGATAACATTTTTTTTATTATAAAATATTGACTAATTAAAATTATTTAGAATTGACTCTAGTGAATTTTCGTATTTTAAAACGTTACATAACAACTTAATTATTCTTCATATATACAATCATGTTATCATTTTGATATTTGTAACTCATTTGATGCAGTTTATTGTGCATTCTATAATTTCTACCATAATTAGCAAAAATAAATATCAAAATTACAAGTAAATTAGCTAATATATATATATATATATCTTGTCTTTTTTAGTCTTAGAAAATATAAAATAATTCTCGTATATTCAAAATTTATTTAGATAGGTATATAACATGTCCAAAATGTGTCAAAAAATTCATATTTAGTTCATATAAGTATACAGTAATTGATGTGCCCAAAAAAATAGGGTGAACATAATTAAAATTATTCATTTGATACAAGTGTACATTAATTGACGTGCTAAAAAAATAGAGTGCGCATAATTAAAAATATTGAAAAAATACTTAAAATACATATTCACTATATTATAATGGTGGGCCTGATATTTCTGGCTTTGATTTTGAGTGGGCACAAGTAATATATTATACAAATATATAATATACACACTTGTGTAATAAATAATAATAAAAAAATTGAGGGAGACACTTGTCCGCTCTAAACAATAGCTGCCTTCGCCTTTGCAGATATATACTAACAATAATTCTGTGCTTGAAAAAACTGTGCAATACAAAAATTGAACAGTGATCATGGAATATACCTTGCCTGATTCATTCTTTAATAGTAATTTATTTTTATTTTGTTAATTGCATAATTTGAAATTAAAGTGGAGAGATAATAGGTATAAATTAATAAGATTGTTTGACATTGAGGAGTAGGGGTGTTAATCGAGCAGAATTTTGCAAGCTCATTTTTCTAAACAAGCTTAAAAAATTATTCAAGCTCGACTTGTTTAGAAAATGAACAGAGTCCGAGGCAAAGTCGAATCCGAATGGTTTCACTATTTTACATATAAAAGAGTCGAGCTTTTAAAAATTGTTCAAACTCAACTTGTTTAAAACATGAATCGAGCTCAAGCCGGGTTCTATCCAAGTTAAGTCCGAGTAGCTCGTCTCGATTAACACCTCTATTAAGGAGTATGGTGATACTATTAATTGAATTATCTGAAATTAGGAACCGTGCATAAAATATGATGTTTCAAGCAGATTAGAAAGAATTTTATACCATTAAATTAATGAATGAATTAAACTTAAACGTTGTTATGCTTTTATATATTTCCAATTTATCACATAAGGAGTCCACTGGAATTAATGATCAGTGATGTATCAGTAAATGAAAGTATATTAAAAACGATCCAAATCTCAATGGAGCCAAGTTGGTCCTTCCATCTAAACCGTTTTTACAATCCACTACAGAAGCAACCCCATAACTTGCAAAGCTTCAAAACATGGGACTTCCCTTGTGTTGTTCACAAAGGAATTGCGGATAATTGATAGTAAAATTTAGACTGAACTCTTTCCACTGAATAGGCTGATTATCGAGTCGAATTTTATAAGTTTGAGTTAAGTTTGTCAAGTTCGTTTATTTAAACGAGCTTAAAAAATTGTCCAAGCTCGACTCGATTAAAACTGAACCCCTGAAAACTGTTTGAGACATGATACATTAGTTTCCCCATTAATAACATGCTGATGATGTTTTCAAATCTCCATCACCACCTGCAACAGTGACCCAGCTACACCCAGAGTCCTTGCTTATACCTTTCTTCTTCATACTGCTTCTCAAGTTGTCAACAGAATCCCACTTTCCAATAGCTGCATAAAAATTCGAAAGTGCTACATAATTCCCAGGCTTATTTGGTTCCAACCCAAAGAGATGCTTTGCAGCAAATTCACCCCTCACAAAATCCTGATTAATTCTACACGCATTTAATAGCGCTGCCCAAACTGCTGCTGTAGGCTTAGTACTACCATTCTTCACCATATCATTATACAGACACCATACTTCTTCTATCAATCCTGCCCGGCCTGTTATATCTATTAAGCAGGCGTAATGCTCTGGACTTGGATCAATACCATACTTCTCTTGAAATAAAGCAAAATACTTTTGACCTTGTTCCACCATACCCGAATGTCCACAAGCTGATAAAACAGCAAGAAAAGTCACAGAATTTGGAAAGATGCGTTTTTCCTCCTTCCCCATCATCTCAAACACTTCAAGAGCTGCAACACCATGACCCTGAGTTCCATATGCATCTATCATGCTTGTCCAAGAAACCACATCTTTTCGAGGAATTCCTTCAAAAACTACACGCGCTGTCAAAATTTTCCCACATTTTGCGTACATGTTTAGTATTGCATTGCACAATTGGATATCAGAAATGAACTCCTGACGGATTCCAACACCATGTATCTGCTTCCCAATCCATAAATCTGAATTCTCAGAGCATGCAGAAAGAGCACTAGTAAGTGCAATTGTATTAGGTTTCATAGTACTCATAATTGACATAGCCACATCATACTTCTGGTTACGGACGCACCCAGATATCAATGAATTGCACATTATATCGTCCTTTCTCCAAAGTAACTTGTTATAGAGTTTCAGGGCAGCATCAAAATACCCACAATTCGAGTAAAAATCAATTAAAGCTGTACTAAGCACTACTAAATCGCGGCCCATCACAATAACCAACGCATGAACTTGTTTACCCTGCCTATAAGCTTTCAAGGAAGAGCAAGCTGTAAGCACAGAACACAACGTGAACTCACTGAACTCCACTCTCTCCGTCGTCATTTCTTCGAAGACACCAAGTGCTGTCATAGGCAAACCATGGTCTAGAAAATTAGAAAGCATAGCATTCCAAGTGACCACATCCTTGAAACCCATCTCGTCAAACACACGTATAGAGTCACCCAATTGGCCATAATTAGAGTACACGTCAATCAGGACAGTTTTCGTGATTGTTTCGGAGTCCAAACCCTTTTTGATCATCAGGGCATGGACTTGTCGGCCACGTATCGGATGTGGCAAAACAGAGCACGCTTTCAAGACTGGAGTAAGAGTGTATGAATTCAGATCACAGCGAGTGCGATGCATGTGTAGAAAAAGATTCCATGAGGCATAAGTTTCTCGGTTATGAACAAAAGAGGAAAGAAGTGAGTTGAGTGAAGAGACGTCTCCGTGGGGCGTTTCATCGAACAGGTGGTGGTGGTGGTGGCTAATATGAACATTACGGTTCAGAGCGATGATTATCGCAATGGATGAAATACAGTTATGCGGCCTTTTGGCGGTGAAGTTGCGAATGAAAAGTGTATATAGGGACATTAAAAGTGCGAGGTCTGAGAGTTAGAAGTTTCATATCAACACCACTGTAGTCTAAGTACAAACAAATCGGTAGGAAGCCATTCAACCACACCGACTTTGAGAGACTTCGTAAAAAGGCATACAAGCTTTTTATAGATACCGTATCCAATCCACTTTTCAAAAGAGGGAGGAGGGAGAAAGAATGTGACCAAAGAGAGAGAAAATAAAGAATGCTACATATTTCAAAATTCAAATAAAATAATTTTTTTTTTAAATCGCTCATGTTGATTTATGATGATCAAGTCTCAAGTACAAGTAAGAATGATGGCCGCAAGTCCAAAGTCTGCATACAAAATTCATCTATTACTGTCAATTAAGTGACGGTGGCGATGATGATAATGTCACCTCTAATTATGTTTAGAGCAATTAAGATGACTATTTTTGGATTTCACTCAATAACATGTCTGAAGATGGACCCCTCTTTTTTTCCTCTCCCTTGGAATGCCCTCAATAATTCAAGATTCTTTCAAAGTAATCAGTAATGATGCCAAAAACAAATGTCAGCAATGATGTGAAATAGTGATAAAAAAAATTCTTTCAAGAAAAAAAAATGATTCTACTCTAAAAAAAAAGAAAGAAATGTTAGTCAAAATTTACCAAGATAATATTCTAGTTAAAAGTTGTCATGATAATGTTTGAACAATTATGCATACACCGGTTCATCCTTCTTCAATATAAAAGGAGGAAATTGCAAGAATGAAAGTAGATAATTTACTATTGCATAAGATTAAATAAAAATATACTTGGAGGATCTGAATCCGAGAGACGAGTTTTTTTATTTGTAATTTTGGTGCGACATTCTCCTGCCAACATTGAAACAAAAAACAAAAAAAAGAATAAAAAAAATGAAACAAATAATATAATACATGTGACTCTCCCCACTCCTTAGTTTTGAGGATATCCTCAAATCAAATCAGTTGGTCCACAAGAAGTGTAGTTAGAACACACAGCATGCATGGCTTCACCCAACTGTCAATCAAACACTTTATCAAATACAACTCTAGGCACAATTGTTATGCACCACTCAAAATGCTATGACTTCCATTGATTTTGCTTCCATCGACTGCTCAGCCAGTGGGTAGACATCAAATCCCTCCTACCATTCTTCAATCCAGTACACACTCTTTAGATGAAAGTCGGTCTGAGCACGTGCACAGCAACAGCATAACATTATCAAATGCAACACTGGCTAGGACCTATTTATATATCAAATCGTCAGCGGCGGTTCTAATTATGCGTCGTGAGATTAAATAGACACAAATTAGAAACTTGTATTTTACCCTTTATATATCTTCCAGTGTCGCCCATTAACAAAGATCTTTGTCGTTTCTCTGGCCAATTCCAGTTGGTCACACACTCCGTTTCTAAACACCGTCGATATGGAACAGGACAAACCGGCCACCGTGTGTGTCACCGGAGCTGCCGGATTCGTAGGCTCATGGCTTGTCATGAAACTTCTTGAACGGGGCTATATTGTCCGTGCAACCGTTCGCGATCCACGTACAGTCTTTTTCTTCTTTCTTTTACTTGTGTTCTTCTGTTGACAGCCACTTATATAAACAGCGATGTTTGTGTGTGTGTGTGTGTGTGTGTGAAAGTTGAGTGCAGTTGGTTTGGTTGTGTTGGTGTGGATGCAGAGAACCTGAAGAAGGTGAAGCTTCTGCTAGATTTGCCAAAGGCCGACACAAACTTGACGTTATGGAAGGCAGACCTTACAGAAGAAGGAAGCTTTGACGAAGCCATTGAAGGTTGTGATGGAGTATTTCATGTGGCCACCCCTGTTGATTTTGAGACCAAGGACCCTGAGGTATTCATAATATTGTAAATACATATACGCTTACTAAGGGTAAAATTGGGACATGATTATGGTACTCTCAAACAAATTTTCGTACCATAGTTGTAAAATTTACTATTTCAAAAGGTATTTTTATAATTTTTGTGATCATTTTACCGCCAAAAAGTTTACCACTTTTGTAAATTATTTACTATTGTTGTAGGTGTTTTTATCATTATTGTGATAATTATTTTTATCACTTTTATTCCGTACAAAGAAATTACCACTTTTATGGGTGATTTATCGCAATTGTTGGTTTTTTTACTACTGTTATGACATCTATTTTTATCATTTTTTAGGTACAACAATAGTGAAAAAAACACTTATAATAATAATAATATAAATACCCATAAATGTAATAAATTTTGGAATGATACCGAAAAATAATTTCTCGGTACAATAGTCAAATGCATAAAATTATATCTCACCTCTTTTTTGAGCACTTTTATCTCCCAATATTTTGAAGCTAAGGAGGTGGTGGTGGTGGTGTAAGGTGATGGAGTGACGATGGGGGCGGTGGTGGGGTAACCACATTACTCACGTACATAAAAAAAATAAAAAAAATGTAGTCAATGCACGAAACTCTCGTCACTATATGGTCTGAAGAGGGTTAAATGTACGTAGTCTTATCTTTGCAAGTAAAGAGACTATTTTCGCCACTCAAACTCGTGACAGTGAAGTAATTTTACCTTTACACCAAGACCCACATTATTCACATGGATAAATACTCAGAAAAACATTGTCCTCATCTCATTGATATACTGTGTTTTTGATTGATTTTTTTTTCTATGACAGAATGAAATGATCAAGCCAACAATTAAAGGTGTGTTGGACATCATAAAATCATGCGCCAAAGCCAAAACAGTCAAGAGGCTGGTGTTTACTTCCTCTGCTGGAACTGTAAATGCTCAGGAACGTCAACTTGATGTCTATGATGAAAACCACTGGAGTGACTTGGATTTTATCTACTCTAAGAAGATGACTGCATGGGTTTGTGTTTCGAAATGCCTCCCATCTTTTTTTTACTGAATTTTCCAATGCTTCTATGTTTTCCTAAGAATTACTGATAGCTGTTTCTTATAAGAGATAATAATCTCAAATTACCAACACCACTTCTTGTCTCATGTAGCTTAACTTGAGGTTTTAAACGATTTGAAGAACTTTTGCTCCGCAGCTTAGTATAATAGTATTGGCTTGTTCAAGCTCTTTTCAAATTGTAATATGAATTGAATATGAAGTTAAATTTCGTCGGTTTGTTCTATAAAGAAGTCAAATCGAAGTATTATGTGACTCAATTCAAGTAGGTTTGACTCCGCTATCTAAAATGATATGAATTGAATACTTTAGAAACTAAAGTGATAAAATTGATATAACAAGGACTAAATTGATAAAAAAAAAATGCATATTTTAAAGACTAAAAATGCTATTAACCCAAGTTTTTATTATACTATTTATTTTATTTTATTATTTCAAAGATCAACAACAACAAATAACTCAGACTAAGATCTACGGCCGAAAATCTATTTAATACTGAAAAAAAATTGAGCGCAAATTCTCTCTCTCTCTCTCTGTGCAGATGTATTTTGTGTCAAAAACCTTAGCAGAGAAAGCAGCATGGGAAGCCGCTAAAGAGAACAACATTGACTTCATCAGTATCATACCAACACTAGTTGTAGGTCCATTTATCACTACATCTTTCCCTCCAAGCTTAATTACTGCACTTTCCCCCATCACTGGTACAGTTTTACTCCTACCAGTTACAAAAATTACCTTTTATTTTATTATTATTTTTAAATATTCTTTTCCCTTTCCAAATCACCCTTGTTCTAATATTATTATTTGCAGGAAATGAAGCTCATTACTCCATTATCAAGCAGTGTCAGTTTGTGCATTTGGATGATCTTTGTAAGTCTCATATATTTCTGTATGAGCATCCTAAAGCAGAGGGAAGATACATATGCTCTTCACATGATGCAACCATTTACGATTTGGCCAAAATGATTAGAGAGAAATGGCCCGAGTACAACGTCCCTACCAAGTAAGAAGCCTCTCTTTTGATCTCTACGTATCTCGTACAATATTGTTCATTTTGACTAAACCCGTATGACTTTTAAACATATTGTTCAATAAGAGCACGGATTTTGTATTTATAACGCACTTCACGTACACTTTGCCGAAATCCATTACCTCCGTCGCCCCCCACTAAACAAGGGTGCACTGAATACTTGGCCTCCACCCCACAAGAGTCCATGGTTCTATATGGATTACAACACCCTCGATATTATACAATATTGTTTGCTTTGGGCTAAAATTGCATAGTTTTAAAACATATTGTACAACAAAAGCACACACTTATCAAATACTTCACACCTTCGCCAAGCGAGGTGGAACTGGATCAGAATTTAAATGTTGGCATTAACAGGTTCGAGGGCATTGATAAGGACTTGCCAGTGGTGTCTTTCTCATCCAAGAAGTTGATAGACATGGGTTTTGAGTTTAAGTACAGCTTGGAGGACATGTACACAGGAGCTATTGATACTTGCAGAGAAAAAGGAATGCTCCCCAACTCCATCCAACACCATGCCAATGGCCAAGACAAGGAATTGCTTCCCTCTCCTTCCAAAAACAATGCAAATGGCCAAGACAAAGAAGGAATTGCCTCCTAATCCTAATCCTAATTGTTATTGTTATTGTTATTTTTGTTAGTTTCCCAGATTTGTTGGGCCATCTGGGGGATTGTGTGTGTTGCTTCCCTTGGAACAATAAGCTTTTGTGACGATTAAAAAACAGCCATAAGCCTGAAATATGTCTTGTGTTAAGTAATTATCCTTTGCAATCACAGGGAATTAAGACTCAAAAATAAATTTAGATCCATAATTCCTTAACTACTCAAACTCTAAGGCATGTTTGATTCAAGTACAAATAAAAGATGAAATTGGGTAATTAGTTTCCACCCAATCCATAAAATGATGTTAACAAAAGTATTATTTAATCTTATTCTTGTATAACAATTTTGGATCAAGATTAGGATAATATATAAATCTATAATTATAATACTAAATTTATGTTTGGATTAAGTAATAGTGTATAATATTAAATTAAAAATGAAAAAACAAACATTGAGGGTAAAAATTTGCATAATGTGTAACTTTTATATGAAGGTGTAACTCTAATTTTGCAAAGATAATAAAGTCATTGCACTTTTAATACTATACTCGTTAAAAATAATACCATCTACTACATGGTATTCATTATTACCTAATATTAGGTGTTAAATGAAAATAGTGAACCAGGTCAGAATTAATTAAAACGGTTAATAACACTTTTGGTCGTTAAAGTATGGATGTTTTGTCAATTTGGTCTCTAAAATATTCAATTTGTATTTAAATAATCCCTTCATAGATGGACTGTTAAGTTTTTGACGGAACGATGAACACGTAAATACCATCTAAAAAAATTGTATGATTAGAGACCAAAATGACGCGAATCAAAACTTTAGAGACTAAATTGATAAAATTGATAAAATTAATACATTGAGAATTAAACTAACAAAATGAACATACTTTAATGCCTAAAGTGCTATTAACTCTAATTAAAATTAATACCAAGTTACTATAACCTCATCTAAACTGAATATTATCTTATTATCGGATTAAATTAATCCAATTCACCCTTTAATGCCTAAACTAAACATACCCTAATAAGTGGTTTATCAAGCCAGACATTTTACAGAGCAATTTTAAATAAGTGGCTTATTCCGAGTTTATTTTATGACTTGGATTTCAGGAAAAACTGTTAGACTTGACTTTTGAATAATACCAAGTAGTGAAAACATTTTGGGTAAATTACATTCATTTTTTCCTAAGGTTTGTCCAAATAACAACTAGACCCCTCAGGTATGAATAATGACACTGACCTCTATTGTCAGTAACCACCATACCAATAACAACCATTGGACTTTGGGCTTTTTGGTGAGGCCTATGACATTCATCATAATTGATCTATAACTTGAGAACCAAATGACCAAAGTCAATAACAATTCATTATGATTAATGAAATTCATCGCGACTCATCTTTCATAGCATGCTTTGCAACACTCGATAATAAGCCTCTCTGTCTCTCTCTCTCTTGCTTTATGAATCCATCTCCCACAAACACACACTACTCGAAAAAAAATCATTCGACATCACCCACCGTTAGGGGAGAGGGGTGGGGGTGGGGGTGGGGGTGGGGGGGAGACCTTATGCTTGCACAACCACCTGTCAACTCAACCACCACCCTCTAGTTCGATGGCCACCTAAAACCCACATCATTCTCCAAGTCCAACACCACTCAACACACACCAATCAATTACCCGAAAATTTTGAAACACCAATTGACAAATAACAATTGAATTCCTCAATCACCCAATACCTTAAACCAAATTCGAGGGATTCTACTTTCCCTTAAAAAATTGGAGGATTCATCCAAAACCCTAACCACCACCTCCAAAATGCAGACCTCAAAACTAGCTCTTCAATGGCTTTTCAGTTCTTTTTTAATTCATTACAATGATCTCCCATCTCTGAAATCACACCTCCACTAGACCTACAACTCCGAGTCTTCCCTCTCCATTGCCTTGATTGTGCCTCCTGCCAAATCAAACAGTTGGGTAACCTGCGCCATAATCCTTATTGGTATGGTGAAAAGGAGGGTGAAGAGGGGGGGGGGGGGGAGAGAGAGAGAGAGAAGGAAGAAGGTGGAGGGTGAAGAGTTTGTTTGCGTCCTTTTCCGTTGCCTTGATTGTTGGGTTACCTGGGCCATAATCCTTATTGGTATGAAAGAGAGAGAGAGAAGAGTTTGTTTGGCAACTATTTTATTTTGTTTCTATTATGGATAAGGCTTTTTCGGAAACCAGTGCAATTTTCTATCCCTTTGATAAGGGCAGTATAGGCATTTTAAAACATTGGGTGGCTTACATCATCAAATATCTAACATCCATCTAACAGCAATTAGACTCTATGCTAATGGTCTTAATTAAAGATTTGTACACAAATTTAAGGCTCTTAACAGAGCAATTGGAACAGTTCATTGGATGGCAGTCACAATGCTATCTAACTCAATTCTTGAGTTGGGTTTGTTGTCCCCTCTCCAAATCACGAGTTTAAGACTTTTTTATCTACTGATTGTAATCATTGTTTTTTTACGTAATGAAAATCCGATCACTCTTCTTCTCAAAAAAAAAATCTAACAGCAAACACGGAAGGAGCAATCACAACCAAAACAAAGGAGAGAGCAATGTTATTATCTATACCTGAGGGGATCTAGTTGTTATTTGGTAAACATCGAAGGAGGTAGATCTAATTTACCCAAACATTTTCCCAATTCGAAAAGGCAATGGCTTTATATAGAAGCCAACATAAAACAAGTCACACTTACCTCCAGCTCACAAGATTTCCAAACAAACCCTTCGGCACTTTGTAAATTAGTGAGACCGATGGTGTTTATGTGAATCCAGTTATCCAATTCCTTGATAGAGTCATAGCCAATTGTAGGAACAGATCTTCAAGAGGATAACTATAAGATTATCATGGAAAAAAAAAGGGATTATTGGAACAATTTTAGTTGACAATCGGGCTTCCATTAAGTAGTTGATCACCCCTTTCCAATTGAGATTATGGGTTACCTTGGAGATGACAGTCTTAACTTATTACATATTAATTCGTCTATAAATAAATGGGTTGGGTACCTATATTAATTAATATGGGTTCTAAGTGAATTAGGTAATATAATTCATTTTAATTAAACGAGTTAATATGAATTACAAATGAATACCCACTAGATAAAATATTTATATTTTTATTAAATAACACAAGTAATAAAATTAAATAAATGTATTACTATACCAAAAAATACACACACTATTACACTAAAAATACACACTAATACACCATCCATAACCCACATGTCGACCCAGAGACCAACCCATAGTCCACAATTAACCACGACCCATTATGTGTGTATTTTTTTTTATTAAGTGTGTTTTTAGTTTTTGTGTAAGTATGTGTGTGCATTTTTAGTGTATTTTAGTGTGCACATTTTTAGTGTATTAATTTGTATGTCTTGATGTATTAATGTGTGTATATATTTGCATTTTTGTGTACTACTAATGTTTGTGTTTTAGTATACTAATATGTCTATTAAAATTTTTAATTATTTTATGGATTAATCAGTTTAACCCAACCCGTTACACCATGGAGGATAGGTTTGCCCCATCTATACACCTCCAGCTACCACGAAACTTTCATGATGAACCTATACACCTCCAGCATAGGTTTGCCCCATCTTTGCTTTCATCATGAACCTATGCTCCATGATGAAAGCAAGGTTTGAACTTAGGACTAAGTTCAGCGTTTCTCGCTCCGCAATTAATATTTTCTACAACGAACGTGAAGTATAAATGAATGACCTGTCATTTTGTACTTACAGCAATGACTAATGATAGAATGTAGAAAATCAGGACCAGGATTTTCAACAGAGAGCAGCACTTGTTTTTTAATAATACACCTTTCCTCTCAATCCATGAAGCTTAAGCTTACATTAAAGGGCAAGGGAGAGAGAGAGACTTGCTTACAGAATAAATCACGAGATGTGTTGTGTCGTCACCACAACTGTGTACCAATTGGCAGCAGACAAAAGGTTTGAACTATCTCTCCTCCGAGTTGAATTTGTTCCAAGCCTCCTACACGTAGACAGAAAAAGAAAGACAATGAGATTGCAATGATAATCAACCACATGTTTGAATCGGAACCCATTCATAAAGTTGACACAGTGTCAATTTAAGCTTGCAACACTCCCATCTGTTACCCACTCTCATCATGAAAGTAACGAACTTCATTTTCTTCCCATTCCACAACCACCCACCCTGTGGAAATAGGGGAGAGAATGGGTAACGGATGGTGGGTGGTATGGGTGGGCGGTTGTGAAAGTGGGAGAAGGGAGTGTTGCCCACTCTCCTCCTTATTTCCACATGGTGGGCGATTGAGCAACACTCCGACCTGTTACCCACTGTCCGCCCTATACTTTCATGGTTTTTTATAAAAGAAAATAAATATTACTACACCATCTCTTTGATACACCAGAAAACTTATCCAAAGAGGTAGACTAGGGAAAATATAGTGGAGTATAAAAGTCCAAAATTGTTATTTATTTAGTAGGTATATTATATTGGGTCTTATTGAGGAGAATACTGCCTTAACAACAAAATATATTTTTCTTCCCTTTATTACCACCAATTTATAAATAGATAAATAAATACAAAGTGTGGTCCACTCGGTATTTGTAAATGTGATAGAAAGCTTATAGTACTTAATTATAATTGAAGGACGACTGCATCAAAAAATAATTTGAAGTATAGGATTTTTTCATGATAAGGTTGAGTAAGAAGTTTAATAATACTCTTCAACTATACTAAGGAGATTAGAAGACCATGACAAGCTCCCCACTCTGACATTCATATTTCTACTGGAGAGGAAGGATTCACTACATAAAGATCATAAAAGTAAACAACCTATTACCAAAATGCAGAGAGCAAATTATTAATATTTTTTTGGTTGAGAATTTTATTGGAGTGGCGGAAATTCTGTGGGGTTGTAGGACTAGAACATACTGTCATGAATTGTCTTGGTTAAAAAGGGAAGTAACTCACCTTTAGGAGATCAAAAACCTTTTCACATATATACTTCTGCTGAATACTGGCACCCCTTTGTTGTAATTTGTCAGGGTGCACACAAAGCGCAGCTTTTCGGTAAGCTTTCTTTACAGCAACAGAAGTAATAACTTCTGTCAACGGAATTGGCTGCCAACCACTGTCAGGCCCAAGAATCTGCAAACGAAGAGAATATCATGTCGAGATTGGGTTCACAGAAAGGTATAAACAAAAAGGTCAGTCATAAATAATATTCAGGAAGAAACAGTGAGCATTAGTATCAACACACAATGCTAATCGTAACTACAATATCAGATAACCAGTAATCCACAATTGAAGAACAGCTTAGATGATGAACAAAAATTGCCTTTGTAAGGCCATGTGTTTCGAGAAGAAAGTGTGAACAACACTTTTTGAGTGATTTTTTTTTCCTCGGAGAAGGGGGGGGGGGATTCAGAAGATATGGTGTAAACTTGTGAAATGCTCACTCCATAGCCAATGCACAGGCTATGTAGCACAAGCAAAAAAGTAACAATATATTCTTTCCATGACTTCATTCTCATGGTAAGCTCAGTGGATCAACATTTTTGTGCATCTCAACATATATTACTGATTGTAATTTTACTCCACTTAGAAAATTGTAAAAATATTGCAACGACTGTAATACAACTAAAATGTGGGGTGCCTGTACCATTGGATGTTGGCTCAATAATCTGGCTAACTAACTCTTAAACCAGGTAATAAGAAATTAACACAGAAAGGTGAAACACTCTGATGACCAGTATTAATAAATCAGTCCAATCTCAATTCCAGCGCACAATCATTTTCTGGTGCAAGCTATACCCTAACCAACACGCAAGCAAAATTCAAAACTACATCAACAGGCAAAATAAACACAACTTCCTACTGTATGTCAAATCCCTTTCCAAAAATGTTTTTATACTTCTTGTCAGACAAACTGTAGAAGACATCTCAACAAGTCAACATGCCAGTGAACACGCCTGAAGCACCAACCAATTCAAAGCGCGTTTAAGAGTTAAGGGATTAGGGGTGATTATGCATACATATTGTAATGTTGAAAGCAATGCACGCAGGTTCCTTTCCTTCCCACTTGACCACCTCTTGACTTCAGCATCCAGAGTTTCTGCTAATCTCTGCAAAGACACAAGTTAATTACTATAAAACAAGCAAAGCTAGGTATCAGTTTCCAAAGTTACTAAGGTGGAGAGATGTTTACATTTCTCTCTGCTTGCTCTCTTTGAGCAAGATGATCACGCATATTCTTCTCTGCTAGAGCTTTTGCCTGAAATAGGCCACCAAATGAGCTAAAGGACATACTGTTGGAGGTAACAGAAAAAAATCCCAGATCCATAAACGGAAAATAAAATAAGAAGAAAAAAGAGTGCATACTGCACGCTCAGCTGTTCTCTGATGCCTCTCCAAGCGAGCTTTACACCTCTGAGCCGATTCACCTTCAACTCCTACAGAGTTTTTCCGTATTATATGAAACTTTAAATCAAATGATATATTATCTTTTTTAAAAACTTCAAATAAGTTGATTGTCAATAAAAGATGAAAATAGGTTCTGAAACCAAAAAGAAGGAAAAGAAAAAACAGTTAGAAAATGATTGCTGGTGTTCCACACATGACATACCACCATGAATTGAAGAATATGAATATTCCAACCCATTGGAAGACCCCATGCTCTGAAATTGCCGCTCCTGTAGATCCTCCAATCAGCATTCCTTTAATAGGCTAGTGAGCATGAATATCAAACATAAAAACGAAGGATACTCACAGCAGATGAAGAGCTCTCTTTCATCCCAGCATTTCTGGAAGAAGCAGAGAATTTATCAGCAACAGATCTCTCCACTCGTTCCTGTGCCTCAAAAGCAGCCTTCTCAGCCCTCACTTTTTCAAAAGCGCGCTCTCGAGCCTCTGCAGTTGCTCTTTCTACTGCAGCACGCTCTGCCCTGAGTCTGGCCTCCATAGATGCCTTCTCAGCCAATGATCTCTCCCTAGCCTCTGCAGATGCTTTCTCTAATCTTTCACGTGCATCAGCAATTGCTCTTGGTCGGACTTCAGAAGTTGCTCTCTCCACAGCAGCAAATGCCCTTTCACGAGCTTCACGAGTTACTTTATCAACATCCATCCTATCCTTTTCTCTTTCTCTTTCTCTCTCCCTCTCCCTCTCCCTCTCCCTCTCTTCTTCTATCTTTCTTACCCGATCGTTTTCCAGCTCTCCTTTCCTTTTCAGCCTTTCTTCTTTCTCTCCTTCGTATGCAAGGGTCTCATTTAGATTCCTCTCTTTTCGTTCTGTGCTTTGGCTTGGAATATTTTGAGCTGTACTCTGTGTTTTTTCTTCGCTTCCCAACCTTGCATCTCCCATTTTACTTACAGTTTCAATCCACTCTCCTACAACCTGAAATGATGTGAATTTAGAATTGCTTCCATCCAGGTCAAAAGCAAATTGAACCCCGTTGATGTTATTCCCTGTCTCTCCCAGTTCATGAGTGTGTATATTTGCATTTTCAGGATCAGACACCATTCCAGAATTTGTCTCCTCACTCTCAACTTGTCTTTGTCCAATGCCAATGCCAGGTTCATTTAATTTTGTTACACTGTCGTTTTCCATTCTTAATTGATTCCCTTGCTGTTGCAAGCTATCTTGATGCATGCCATATAAGCTGAAACTTTCTTCAACAAACACCTCTGCAGCTACTTCTAGTTCGTTTTTTCCATCTTTGGGTCCAATGCTCAACTTTGCATCTTCTTCACATGCAAGGGCTGCTTGAGATGTTTCCAGTTTTCCCCTGTTTTTGTCATGCTTACTGACCACTTCTGTTGCTTGTGGAGTCTCACTGTCATGCAGATTACACACTCCATCAAATGCCTCTACGTGCAAATGAATTTCTTGATTGGAATTTAGATTCCTCTCATTCTCATCCCTCCCATTTTGCTCATGACCATTGTCTCGTCCCTTCAATCCTTCCCAATCACCAGCAACTCTAATGTTCTCCCACTCACTATCCTCATTTGATCTTTTCTCAGTTCCTTCCTTCTTAAATGTAACTTCTAATCTCTTCTCACTATCTTCTCTTTCATGAGCCTCTTGTAATTCTTGCACCCAAGCCTCTATAAGTCTCTGCTCATCCTCTTCTCGTTCACAAGCATCACTTGGTCTGTTCTCTTCTGCCTCCTTTCCATGAGGCTCTTTTCGTATCATTGTACTTTCATCCTGCTCTACAGTCTTGTTCAAGCCCGTCTCATTTTCTTTCTGCTTACAAGCCTTTGTTAGCCCATTCTCCTTTTGTTCTCTCTGTTGAGCCAGTTTCTGCTCTTTCTTGTTCTCTTCCTGCTCAAAATCCAAATTTGACCTCTTGTCACTCTCTTCTTGCTCAAGAGCTTCTTCCATTCTATTCTCATTTTCTTGTCTTTCACAGCACTCCTTTTGTTTCTTCTCAATATCTTCTCTTTCACGAACCTCACTTTGCTGCTCTATAGTCTCCTTCATTCTTTTCTCATTTTCTGCTCCCACAACAGCCTTTTCGAGTATCCTCTCATAGTCTTCCCTCTCAAAACTCTCTTTTGATCTAATTCCATTTTCTTTACTTTCATGAGAATCCTCAATTCTTTTCTCATTTTCGATCTTCCCAGCAGCCCCCATTAATTTCTGTTCGACGCCCGGTTCCATCTCTTTCTGCTGATCTTCTATCAGGTTTTCATATTCTTCAAATTTACCCGTTTCACTTAGTATACTCATGGTTTCTCCCCATTGTTCGGAAACTCTTAATTTCTCATCATTCTCTTTCCATTCATGAACCCTTTCAGCCACTTTTACTTTCTCATGATGCTCCTCTTGCCTGTTCAACTGTTTAGCAGCTACTGATCTCCCCTTATTTTCTTCCCATTCACAATCCCCTTTAGCCCCTAGTTGTTTCATGTTCTTTTCCCATTCATGAGCCTTTCTTGCTGCTTTTATCTCTCTATTATCTTCTTGCTGCTCAAACGTTTCCATGACTGCTTTTTTCTCCTCTCTGTACCCATGGGACTTCATCTTTTGCTTCGTATTTTGCACCAAAGTCTTTTCACCCTTTACCAGATCAGAAGTCATGCTGGAGTGATCAGTTTCAACCAATTCATAAAATTCCGTTGCTTCTTTCCATGCATCAAAATCTTCAGTTTTATAAGATCCTTGAGATGAACTAAAATGCTTCGCATGCTTCCTTCCTGCAGATTTCTGTGCACCGTTCAAATGCATTTCCCCTTCTATGGAACTTGAAACTCCATGCGATGTCTTCAACATCTCTTGGCTGTCCTCCCCTGCAAAAATTTGCATTCCACTCATTTTTCTTTCATGTGTTCCCTGCACCCTCTCATCCTTAAAGCTGTTAAATCCATCAAACTTCTCACTACCCTTTCTCGCCTTATCTTTTATGTCATTCTCTGAGCACCGCTTCATGGGCTTTTCAACTCCCTCCTTCTTTCTCTCCTTTAATTCTTTTGCACTTCTAAGTTTTGCTTGAGCTTTCTCCATTGCATCTTTCATAGCGGCAGCAGATGCGGCAGCAGATGCACTTGCATCTACTTCGACGTCAAAGAAAGGTGGTGAACTGTCACCTGCAATCCGCTCAAAAGCATAACTCTTAGAGGTCTTGAGTCTCAAATTCGGTCTATCAGAATCTTCATTTTTAACAGCCAAAACAGGTGGTGGTCTAGAAGGTGGCGGCAACTGAGTGGGCCGAGTTTTAAGGCTGATATCACACACGGTTATAAATGTCTCATCCCGGCAAGAGCCAGTTCTTTCATATCCTGCCAAAGGGTTAAGATCACTTTCATATGTCTGTGTTCTGGAAACAATGTTTTGCAGGTGTGACTTGGTTTTTCTCAATCGCTTTCCTTCTATAACTCCTCCACCCAAACCCTTGCTGAGGTTGAGATCAGGTTCTACCTGCAAGGGTGGGTTCTTGTCATCTATCTTTTGCAACAGAGGGGCATCATTCACTACGACAGTAAATCCAGGGATGGCATTCAATTCAGTCACATTTATCGTCCCATTTAACATATCCTCCTCGCTTGTTTGATTAGCCCTATTATATGACATGTTGAACTGCTTTGTGCCATCAAATGACTGGTGAGAATCTCCATTTGTCAAGCCCTGATTCTTTCCAGACCAAGCAGAAGGATCTGATTCATCTGACAGAGACTCACTTTGAGCTGGACTCCTGTTATAATGAAACAGAAAAAAAAAAACTTAGTGCATGATTAACTTTCATATTTGAGACTTTATAACAAAAAGGTCAATGTAATCAGAAACAGGACCTGTGAAATGATATATTGCCCATTAGCAGCAAATTGCAATTGAAGAAGCAGGGATGGCATACGAATGAGTTTTCTCTTAATTATTGTGCATATCACGTAGATGTAGTTATTCATCTTTAATGTTATGGAAATTAATTTTATATGTGAAGCACAAATATGAATAAATGTAAGTATGAGTACCTCTGCAATAGCAAAAATACAACTCCAACAAAATCAATTGGCTGCGTGAATCTATAGTTTGCAAAAGAAATTCGAAAATCAATTCCATATCAGTCTGAACTAACTTCGAATATCCACAAATGAGAAAAAGAAATCCAAATCTTTGAATTGTTCGTTCAATATGCATTTGTTGCTAGGCTTTCCTTAATTTTTTCTGACAAAAGATATATTTTTTGTATAGGACCTTATTAACAGAAGATTTGATAGCATACCTTGATCAGCAATCATGGCACTAACACCAAAAGAAACAACCTAATATCTCTGGATCTCTTAAATCATAGCATTGTTTGAGTTATATGCTCAGATTTTCCGAAGGCTAAACATCATTTTAGGAACTGAATCAGAAGCCCCAATCAGATAATTCAGAACCAACTGTGTCATTTTGATTTCACTGTTTTTGGTTTCACTCTTGCTTATTTCTTTAACCATAAGATCTTTTAAGTGAGAGACTACAATTATCAAGTGACACCTGTATCCTCCATAACTCTGATAGCTAAGGAGTCACTCCACATTCCCAATGGGAACACTTCACATTCTAGTCGGCCATTAGGCCAAAAAACTAATATCACTCTACAGCGATAATCAAGAGGATTAAGGTCAAGCTACGGCTCAACCGGCTTGCCCACTTCTAGGCCCCTATTATCAGGTGGTTCCCCAATTGCTAGAGGCCCCTATGGTCATTCCCAGATGGGTGACCAATAAATTCGTCCACGACTGGTTGCCCCTTCTATCCTTTTTAGCAAAGCTAAAACACACACACACAAAAAAAAAAAGGTATTGCTCTACAAACTCCCCCCTCAACATTGCTCTCTAAAGAACTTGCTTCTGTCTCATCTCCAAAATTAACCATGAATTACATTCTGTACAACTATTTACGGGGGAAACAATTAGGAAGGGTGCATAAGCTCCACACTGGGCAAGGCTATATCTGCATCAAACCCAATCAGCATTTTTCTCCTAATCGGTTAATGCACAAGTTAAAAAATCATTTTACACTTCAATTTTGCAATCTAGCCTCTAGCAAACCGCAAAGTAACTCTCACATTTTCAACTTTCTCAAACTCGGAGAAGTTACTGAAAATTATAAAACTAAACGCATCCTTCAACTATAAATCATTTTCAGCACAGTAACAGGAACGAGATCCCAAAAAAAAAGCAGCAGATAAACATTTTCATAGAGTTTCATCATAAAATGAGCATACAAATAGGATGATACAAACGAGGCAAAAGCGACAATATCAGTCATACCAAGCTTCGTCAGAGGAATCAACTCCACCGTTGGAGTGAGTGAACAATTCTTCGCACGAAGCCACGAAATCCAGGCCGCTGAAACCTCCGAACACTTCAGAGTAGTCAAATTTGGAGCTCCGAACATCGAACAGAAGGTCGGAGTCGTCGACCCCCGGAAGATCAAGAATCGGAATAGAAGAGACTCGGGAAGAACTAAAGCCTCCGAAAATCTCAGTGTAGTCTTCGACGCGAGGAGAGAGAGTGGGGACTCCATACTTGGGCGGACCTCCAAACACGTCGTCGTACATAGTCTTACTAGCTGAGAAGTGGCCATTGCTGGTGTAAGAAGTTGTTCTGGAAAGTGAATGTGAGAGATTCTCCATTAAAATGGAGTTTCGTAGGGTTTGTTTTCTCTGACTTTCTCTCTACGTGCTTTCACTTTCTTCTCTCTCTCTCTCTCTCTCTCTGCAGTGTGCAGAGTGCCGGAAAGGAGACGAAGGAGGAGAAAGAGAGAGGGACAAAATGGGAATAAAAAGTGAAAGTTTTGAAATGACGAAGAGGGACCTTATGGTCATACATAATAAAAAACTATGTCTTTTTTATTACATGAAAAATTCAATAATTAGTCGTCCTAATCGACGATTACTTGAAGCAAAATGACAGCGGAGGGAAGATCGAAGTTAACAGTAACATCATCTTATTTCATTCAATATATAACTCAGTAAATCTTATTTAATTTACTGACTCTTCTCTTTGAGTTGGTCTGACTGTTAAGTTTCTTTGGTGTTTGTCAAACAAAATTGACAACTGTGTGCGTGTGTGTGCCCCAACGTTTCTCTGTGTGGATCTGACTTTCTCATAGAGTCGCCCACATTGACTAAGGAGCTAGGACTTTCCACATTGGAGAAGTCTTGGGGTGTGTGTATATAGTGTCAACCAACTCTTCTCCTTTTAAAAAGTTGAGTTGGTTTGACTAATAGGTTTCTTTGGTGTTTATCAAAAAAAAAATCTTATTTAATTTAATAATTATTTCTTTTTTATTACATGAAAATTCAACAATTAGTCATCTACTTATCTAAAAAATCAGTGAAACGACGCCGTTTCACTTAACCGCATAATAAGCGATAACCTCGTTCATTAAGGGTGGGTATAACATCAATCAATGACCTCCACATGTTACATGCGGCATGTTGTCCTTGAACCATATCTTCTTCCCTACAATCCTCAACTTTTTTTACCAAAACATTCGTTGGTTTGATTCTTGGTACGAATTTTTGGCTAGTGGAGGAGTGGCGTTAAAATTCAAAAAGAGGTGTATCTTTGCCATTAGATTAACTCGGATGAATTAACGGGTTTTTAATTTAATAATATTTTTATCTTATCGAAATATTGTCTTTTTAACATCAATGATTAAGTTTTTTATATGAAAAAAAACGTGATTAATTGGTAAGACAGACAAACGGACGGACGTCAATTGTTTGGATGTGAATTCGAATCTCCACTACAACGCACATTTTGATTTAACTAATAAATGGATTAAGGGACCGATTTTATGCACTCGGAGTTTGTCCTAGATTCTATCCAGACTCACGAGCAAGCAACATAAACAAATCTCTATTTGTCGAAAATAGGCTAAAGATTTTTCCCGTTATAAAAAGAAAAAAAAAAGATTAACACAAATGAGGCTTGAGAGTTTCACAATAGTTAATATTTTGAAGTATCAAATGTATGTTTTTGTTAAAGATGTTCAAATTGCCTTGATAAATGTAATTTTTACAAGTAATTCGTAGATTTCGAATTTTTATAATAATCGTAAATTCAAATAATATGTGATTAAAAAAAAAGTCGTGGATCGCTTTGAAAACATTAATATGAGGTTGATAAATGAAGCAAGTACGCAACTACAACAAACACTACCTTCATTTAAGATGGAACCCTTTGCCTTTGTCATGAGGAGACTCTGGTTTACTCTGTGTTTGTAGTAGGTCTGTGGCTGTGGGGTCATAGTTTTGGCTTTCTGCTTTGTCCACATAAAAACAATAAACAAAACCAGTCATGGCATGTTCCGATCTCTTTTTTTTTTTTTTAATCAGTTTGGTCAAAGACATGTCATTTATGTCGGAATTAAGGTGTTCATTAGAAATATAAATCTATCATGGTCTGATTCTTAAAAATTGTCAAGATTCGAACTCAGAACGTCTGAATTTACGACATATCTCTATTACTAATATATATAAGAAATATTGTTTAGGTTTGAAAAACTTTTGGTCAAGATATATGGCTCCATAAAAAGTATATGGATCTTTTTTTGACATGGTTCTTCTACAATCTTTTATGATAGTGTGTTCCTTATTCTACTGGAATTCGGAATTGTCAGACTCAAGTTTCTGTTAATAGTAGAAAGGTTCAATTACTCTTTAAAGTCACGCAAATATTCTCATATGGGTATGGTCGAATTTATGTGGAAGCAACCTAACCTAAGTAGTGCCTAACATGAACATCTTACTAGAAGTTTGGACATCATATTTTAATTTTCGTAAAAAAGCATCGTTTCAATTACGTGTTTTTTTTACACAACACGAAAACATGATACGAAATTAATAGGTTAGAGTTAGTTAATTCTCGACACTTACCTGTATATGATACGATGTTAACACAAATAATAAATAGGTTGGGTTAATGTCAAACATGAACAACACGAAATTAATAGGATTAACACGTGTAAGTAGTATTATAAGAACAAATGTTAATTTTTTGTTATATTTTATCAAGTGGTGACCTAATTTTTATACAAAAAGAAATATTTTTATTCATTTTTTATCATTATATTTATTGAGTTAATTTTTATTTTATAGAAAAAGTATGAGCACAAGTTCAATTAAGTGATAATGAAATTTTAGACACAAAACTGAAAGTTAAATTTTCTATTCACGGGTTATATGGGTCGACACAAATACGACACGAAGATAAATAAGTGTACATGACAAAATACAATTAGTTAAACAAATTAAGTTAGGGCTGATTAGTGCTAAACATAAACTCGATTCGAATCGATTACCTCCAGTAATTACAAAGTAAACCATTAATATGTACAATAATCTATGAACTAATACATTTCAAACAAATCGACAGAATAATTAAATTTGAGCCTCAAGAATATTATCTAGACATTCGGGAATCATCTATATTAAGAAAATTGGAGAACGAATTAAACTTGAGACCTACGAGAAATAACCCTTAATTTATTTTCTTCTTAAGTACCCAACAAGTTGAATCGACATCCTAGTGTATAAATGAAAGAACCCTCGAAGGGTTTCAAATTATTCACTCCACCATTGATCTAAGTTCCAAGAAATGAAAGTTTTTGAAACTTGAATTAGAAGTAGGTACACACGAGTCACAAAATTCTATAAAGCTTTGATACCATTCATCTAACAAGTGGTAGGTATAAAGTGCACAATATAGCAAACACTTGCATATGGTACCCAAATAACAAATTCAACTATTTGTTATATTTGTGATTAATTTTATCATTATTATGGGTATTTTAATCATTGTTGTAATACCAAAAAAAATAATAAAAATAGTTATCATAATAATGATAAAAATACTCACAATAATGGTAAAAATATCCACAAATATAATAAACCATCCATAAAAGTGATTTTTTTTTTGTATCGAAAAAAAGTGGTAAAAATAGTTATTATAATAATAGTAAAAATATTCATAACAGTGGTAAAAATATTCGCAAAATTGGTAAATTACCCACAAAAGTGATAAAAAAATTGTTGTTAAATAATAACCCACAAAAATTATAAAAACACCTATTGAAATAGTAAATTTTAGAGGAACGAGACCGAATTTTTTTTGTGCATACTGTAGTCAAGTCTAGTTTATATGGCAATGAAAAATTCAGTTAAACAGCCATTCAATGCTATGGAGCTTGGTAGGTTCGAAGCAAAAAGGGTATTTGCAGACCACAGATTGAGGTAGGGCTAGTGATTTGAAAATGGTTGTTTGGCTACTAGAGATCACTCACTTTCAACTGAAGAGGGATGACACATAAGAAAATGATAGTACTAAATAAATGTATAATCATACAATTTTCAAAATTTAATAAAATTTCTTGTCACGGAGTTGTCCTATCAAACAATATTGGGTCAAGTCGACGTTTTTGGACCTACAACGATGTTAAATACTTACTTTGATATGAAATATTATTTTTCAAAAACCGGTAACGTCTATCTTTCTTTAATTATTTTTGACTTTTGTTCCCTTTACAATCCCTTATTAGCCAAAGAGAAAAGAACTTAAGTTGTTTTATGTTCAAAGATTCAAATAAAATGTTGCAAATAATTATGAAAAGACAAGAGTGTCACACCAGTGTGTGTGTATATATATATATATATATATATATATATATATATATGAGTGCTTTAACAATTTTGCTGCAGAAAAAGGCTCTCTTGTTTCTCACATGCACAAAAGAAGAGCTCTTTTCTGGGGTCCATTTGTGTTGGCCACTTTATGCTAGTCGTATCCACAAAGCTCAAAATTCCATCATTCATAAACTCCAATGAAGTGTTAATCAACTCGAGTTTTATGAGTTCAACTTGGGGCTAATAAGTTTATTTTTTAAAATGAATTTAAAATATTGATCAGGCATGACTCATTTTTAAATTTTTAGGCTCGTTTTTATAATTGTGCTTAAAAAATTGTTCATATTTATCTCGTTTAGAATATTAGTCGAGTTCAAGCCGAGTCTTCTAAGTCTAGCCCGAGTAAATCGTCTCAATTTACATCCCTATCTATATATGTTTGCTGAGGACTTCAAATGGTAGCTCAAGTGGTAACAAATGTCTTGAGTTTGAATCTTAGCAACCTCTTGAAGCCCGACAATGAGGAATTTATCTCTTATGAATACCCTAATCTAGGCATGAATGACTTGTCTTTGATTAAACCAAAAAAAGAATTAGTCGAAGTGTACATAAACTGACCTGAATATTCCTGACCATTAAACAATATATATATATAGTTTTTAAGCCATCTTTTTAGCATGCACACACAAAATATCGGACATGGCGTCAAATTATATCTAGTCCATAATTTTAACTTAAAAATGTGATTATTGATCCAATTTTTTTAAAACAAAAGCGGGATCAACAACTCTATTTTTTCAGAAAGTGTCATAGTTTAATAAATAAGTTCAAAATTATTTTAAATCAATAATATATTTACAAAATATACCATATAATCTGGTAATTAATTACTCTTTCTATGGGTCCATCGTGTTGGCCACCACTTCATGCTTAGTCGTATCCACAAAGCTCAAAATTCCATCATTTCGTACGCTTAAAAATCAGTTTGTTTATTAGGTGAGTTATTAGGTATTATACACGCATGCAGTTGGTGGTCTAATTGCCCAACTCTCTTGGCTCCTCAACCAGATTTATTATGAGTTACAAATTCTTAGGACGAAGTCAAGATTTTTCTTTTTCTTCCTTAAAAAGGTCAAATATTGACGTAGTTAATAATTGTTTTTGTTGAATAAAAAATCATTTTCATTGAATTATTCTGAATATTAAATTTTTAATTGTGCAGAATCTGTCAAGATTACGTTATACGTTGTATTATTATTTATTTTTCAAGAAGATAAAGCAATTTAATTCAAACATATCAAATTAAATAGATGCAGAATACTTTCAAATAATTTCATCAAAAAATTAATAATTTAAGCTTAATTTTATCACACAATCATTCAAGAACAACTAAATATTTTTTGCATTTTACGTTCCGAAATATATTTCGATTCCCACTTTGCACTTCGAAAGATTTTTTTTCTATATTGCACTATGAATGTCATAAATTAATTCTAATATGACTCTCGGACTAACATCTACATCAGATTCCGTTAAAAATTAAGCCCAACAACTAATCCCATCAATGTTGGTCTTGGATGATATAGCATTCCTTGGTAGCCTTGCTCCCAATATGCAAATTACGCAAAGCAAAAGAAAATAAAAAATGAAGAGTATACATATCTTTTAAATATGTATTTAATATAAATTTGGATGCCCTAAACGTAGGTTTGGGTAAATTCTTTGTGTGTCCCCTTATAAACTATGACCTTAATTTCTCTTATTAGTCGACTATTGATTTGAGCATATTCCACCTTTAATCATTCAAATGCATGATATTATATACAGATCTTTAAATTTTAAATTAAAATAATTCACGAGACTATTTGAAATGGTTCATCGTACATTATATTCAATAATTCAAGAAAAATAAAAAATATTTTGAAAACTTGAGAGATCTATGTAATATGAAATTAACAAAAAATTAGCAAGACTTTGTCCACGGCTGTGACCTATATATATATATATATATATTTTGTATGGTGTACATGTTATAGGTACTTGTTGTTCTCTAAAAAGTCGTGTACAACATAAAATACGTGTGCATGTTGGTTGGCATGCTTAGTGGGAGGCACTATGTTGTTTGTACAAGAGATATTAAGGTCAAAGTTCTTCTCGGGATTCGAGATATATAAATATACTCGTAATATCACATAAGGTGCAAAAAAATATAAAATTTGAATTATAAAAAAATCAATTTTATTATATTAAATATTAATTTTTTCTCTTCATTTATTTGATTATATCATTTAAAATTTATTTTTATCTATTATTTTCTTTAAAATATCGACAAAATTTTCTCAAAAATACATAATTCTATAAAAAATTTCAACATGTGTACACTATCGTATATAAATAATATCTGAAATAAAAATTATATTAAAATATAAATTAATTAAATATTAAATAATTGAGCATGTGATAAAATAGATGATGTGATGAAATGGAGGAAGAAAATATGCAGAGAATAAAATTCAACTTTTCTTGTAATTTATTATATAGATATATAATATATTTATATATAGAAAATATTACTTCCCAATAGAAACGACTGTTTAGAAGAATGAGCTCATTTTTTTGGTACTCTTGGCTGTTTTGTAAGTCCGTCATGTCACAATCACTTCTTCACCTCTGTTACGATTTGCCAACAACTGTTTCCAGGATTTTATATACCTAAAACCACTGAAACATGGCAATTCACATTACTGGGGCACTATGGTTATCAACTTATCATAGCTATTTATTATTATTATTATTATTATAAATATGCATAAAGTTCATTTCTCTTCAATTTTGTCTAGTCTTTTCACATACGTCAGTATAATTAAAGCGCACACAATTAATAATTTCAACGCTGAACAATTTATCTATAAGAGAAAGGAATACACTCAAGGAGATTGAAGAGAAAAACAAAAGAATGATATAATAGAACTCTAAAGAGGAAAACATGAGAAACCGATCATTATGTTTAACAAGGATTAATCCCTTGATCACCTAATTAGAAAATTATAAAAGGAATAAAGGACAACTTATTATGTTAGCCAAACATATACAAAAGTCATGCTAGCAAGCATTCAGGGACCCACTATGTATAAATGGGTCTCCTCCAACCAATACATGATGATCGATGAGTGATATATAAGCAGGGGAAGAATGTGGTTCTGCAGATAAGAGAAATGGTTAGGGAAAGAAGGCACAGACAAAGGGGGGGAAAAAAAGGCAGAGTTGGGCTAATTTGGTCTCCCCAACAGCCGAAAGCAATATATATTCCCATTACTAGCCTATGTATTACAAGTTCAAAACATGAGTATGTATGTTCCTTGCAACACAAGCCACCAAGACAATATGATTAACCAGTGACACAAACAAGAACAGCTTCAAATCTGATATCTATAGTTCAATCACGAGAGAGAGAGAGTACTGCTTGTTACATGAACAGTGAAATCACATAAAGAGAAGATACTCAGTTGTAGCAAAACCCAGCTATTCTCTTTCAACGTCATCAATTGACCACTAAGTTGGCCACAATCTTCCCACTGCCCATGCATAATAACCCTTTTCCAAATAGAAGTACATTCGACGATAACTCGGGGCCAATTAGGCAAATAAAAGCGTAAACGAAGGACAATGGGGGACTCAAGGACCTATACAGTGCTCCGGAAAACCGGATTCCACGTTCTTATTGCTGGCCAATATAATGCAAAACAATTGAGCTCTAAAAGTGAATATCTTCCAGACCTTACCAGATGGGCTAAAATATGATTATATGCTGTATTAGAGCATTCAGTTTGTCAAGAAACATGAAGTCTTTAATTAACCAAAGAGGATGAGCAAATCCACATGCCCAAACTGCGTACCAGGATTAATTTGTAAAACTTCAGCCTGGCCTCAATATTATTGGCAACAAAACCATGGAATTCCCAATAAAAATGCAGATAACAAAACGTCCATTAAAGTAAAATCCGAATGGATGACTAACTTGGAAAATCACACACTTTAAGCTGTCTTTGGTGCTTTATCCGGTAGAATGTTATCAGGAAGGACAAGCTCTGGAGGAGTTTCACGAACAACACCCAGCATTGAATCATAGTCCTCATCCCGGCGTGCAAATTTCTTGCGAAGCACCTTCTCAAACTCAATCTCATCAAAGCTCTTTGCATTTTCAGCGGCATGAACCTGCGCCAAGTTTGAATAATTTGTAGCTGACTGGGAAATGAAGGCTATTTCTTCTTCTGTGAGCTTCCTCAGGAACTTTGCCGGATTGCCTCCCCACACCTGTATTTACAAAGTCGCATAAAAATTAACTTAATCATTTGTCCTGGTTGGCCACAAATCCTCATGGAGTCGCTTAACTTTACTGGACCCAGTTTTTCTAATTGACATAAATTATCCAGGTTGAAGATAAGTACAAAATTCAGGCCTAAATGAAGCAGATATCCAAAAGCTTTTATTTTTAATATTTTTTGCTGCTTTAATAAATGCATGTCAAAAGGAGCAGAAAAGCATTTTCAGGAATTCTTAGACCTATCAAAAATAGGCCCAACCTTTCTTCCCTCCTGTGCCAACAAAAGACAGCCACTTATGTAATGTTAAAGGTTATGTTTGTACCCGGTCCATCCCTCCAAGCGCCCTCAACTAACAGAGAACAACTTGGGTAACCCACTTCTTTTTGGTTTATAAATGCCCACCTATGAGACCCAAACCCAATTTGAGAGTCCATTAGTTAAAAATAACAAATAGAAAGGATCCATTAGTTAAAAATAACAAATAGAAAGGATGTCACATTAAGAACCACCATCAAAAGCATCAAGCCTGTACATTACACAGCTTCATAACTTCCACAACCTAGTTACAGCCTTTCAGGTTGCCATATTGGTCAATCATTTTCTTCCTTCATGCCATGTAATGCCTTGGGATGGCATTGTACAATATTGCAGTGTTGTTTGGCTCACACAGCCTTAGAATGCATTGAACAATGAAGATCTGAAGCACAAACTTATCAAGAACTTCACATAATTCACCGAGCAATGAAGGATGGGGTCTCATTAGGCCCTAATGTCCTCGTTGGGCCCCTATCAACCCATGAGATGTAGGATTTCAGAAGATGGTTGCCACATATTAGTTGTCATCGTCCCAAGAGATGTATAGACTACGTGAACTTTACACCACGAGGGTTACTAGCTCTGAAGCTATTTGTCATACCTCAAACCCGCCTTGTATAATATTCCCGTACAAACAATACATAACCAATCTTCCAAAGTCATAAATATTTCCAAACTCAATAGTAGCGAATATCATACAATTCCACAATCTAATTGACACTCACATTTCTTTGTGGCCACGAGAACTCACCCAAAAGAACTAGTAAAAAATATTTCATTTCGGATCAGTATTCCTATATGTATACCCAATATCAACCGGACTCAAACACATACTAACATTGATTGTTTAAATCTCCCCCGTTTTATCATCTTGGTTCTCCAAGAAGGACCCATATGGGTTACAAATACCACGATTAGATCGTGGTCAGTCCCACAAACATTGAGTCTGAAAACGCCCTTGAGCCCACCAGACATGTGCATGGATCGGCTCTAATACCATATGTAGTAGTTACAAGATGTAACCTAAAAGGACTAGCGAGGTCATTTGTAGTAATTGCTTTAGATACCCAAGCTCCCTTGTGCAAACTTTTGATGTGGGACTTAACAGACACCAATATGGGTTGTTATACACCCAATGACGGAGCTATGCTTGGGCCAGGAGGGGCATCCCCGGGTCAAGTTTTTGAAATTACCTTTTCTTAATTTTTTTTAATTGTCCCTCAATAAACTTGTAATTTAAATCCTGAAATTGTGATCTTGATTTCTTTTTACCCTATGGGTTGAAAAAAATTTCACCAACAACCATTCAGATAGTCTCGTTGATGATTTTTGTCCAAATATAAGATTTTACACAAAATCAAAATTCAACAACTTGAGCATATCATGGCTTTGAATGGCTAATGATGCAATCATGTAATTGTTCAAAGCAACAGGCGATAGGTACAGTGCAATCAATGTCACAATTTCATAGGATAAAATATAATTACGCAAATCTTACATTTATAGGGTTCAAAATTGTATGTAATACATATTTAGCAAGTCTACATTCTTTAGCTCATTTTGTTTAGATTTTCACTCATCTAGAGATGTGATAAAATTTAATTATACCACAGTGTTCTAGTGATTATGAAATGAAATTGGGCCAAATTGTGAAATTTTTTTTACAAATTGATCTGAATAATTTTAAAATTTAATTAATTTGACAAGTTTCGATTAATTTTCTCAATTTTGTTAAAAATAATAACACTGTCGTGTATCATATGAAATTTTATTTTCATATGGTTGCAATGAAACATTTAATATTAATGATAACTCATTCAATAAAGACTTATGGTTTTGCTATTGGACCCTCTCAAGTTAAAATCCTAGCTCCGCCCCTCCATACACCAACAGTAAAATAAACAAATAAATGTAAAAAGACCATTCTTGTACTCTTAGAACTTTTTACACGTAACTATTCATTTTTCCTCACTCAATCTTGCCATAATATCATTGGAATAAAATGGTTTATTTACCCCAACAAAAATTGCAAAAAAATTGTGCTTCGCATATTTTCTTATAGGACTTCGCACATTATACCAATAGAATAATTGTGGTTACTTTTTAGAAAGCAACTAACGTTGGAAGCATGTGGTATGCCATTGCTAAAAAATTTACAAAAATGCTGGCAAAATGAAAAGCACAACATCATAGAAGTATCTACGAACCTCGCCAAAGGGGACCCTTGTATTCTGTCTCACAAGAGCTCCAGCAGCAACCATGGCATGTTTCTCCACAACCACCCCATCAAGCAATGTTGCACCCATACCAACAAATGCCTCATCCTCAACAGTACATCCATGTAAGACAGCACTGTGACCTGTCGAGTTTGATGGAAGTTATTGTTCATGATCTATACCAAAACCCACAACAAGCCCAAAGTTAATACCATGAATTTGATCGGATATCACTCACCAACAGTAACATTGTCACCAACAATAGTTGGCAAAACCTTCCCACTCAGGTTGGATTTGGCTACATGAACAAGGGAATTGTCCTGTATATTTGTACCAGAACCGATACTGATGCTGTTCACATCACCTGTGTAGAAGCTGCCACATTCAGACAACAAGAAGCAACATATGACAAACACACAGGCAAATATTCCAAACAGCTTGAAGACATAAAAATAATCATTGAGCTTGCAAGGCATGACAAAGTGGTTCCATCTGGGAAACAGTCACACTAGTCTTTTTTTCCTGGACCAGCCATTTCTTTCCCAGATTAGTCAATTACTTTTCAAGTTAGCCAAATTCTGCAGATGGAATGCTTAAGAAGAAGGATAAATATATACTAGTTAACATGAAAATGGAGCCTCAGTTGGGCCTAAAAGTAGACGGCTTTCCAGGCATATTAAAACACCAACATGGCTATCAAATCAAACAAGTGGGTTAGGATTCACATATTACTTTCAAAAGAACACTGATGGCTAAGATCACCACTCTTACAGACATCTAGCTAGATCAATGCTCTCTCTCTCTGTCTCTCTCTCTCTCTCTCTCTTCACTGGAATTCAACCTTCCGTGACAAGCCACTGACACTGAGGCAACTTGTTCTATCACTGGGATTCATAATGTATTCCTTAATATTCCTATCTTACTGCTTACTGTAATTCTGTAAAAGATGAAATAAAAATGGCTGATGGGCAGAAACTTCAATAGTCTGTGATGGCCTCTTTAATGAAAAAGAAGTCTATCGAGTTCATTACAGTGCTAAAAACTTCACGGAGAACAAGAAGTTCTGCCATCATTATTAAGAATAGCCGCACGCTTTCAAACATATATCACGTAAACTGGTCTAAGCCCTAAATTCAAATAACTATCTTAGTATTACTTTAGAGAATGAATTGACCGGTTGCCTTTCAACTTCATTAATGCATGCCGGTGAGAAAATAAAACGAAAGAAGTTCGACATCTTTGCTTCTAGTTACCCGACAATAAAGTGACATACATGCAATAACCCTGTTAAGATCTAAGTTACAAAGTGGCTTACCTCTTATAACACATCCATACCATACAGAAGAACCACGTCCCACTTGCACATCCCCAATGATAGAAGCACTAGGGGCCACAAACGCATCTTTATCAACGATAGGAGTTTTGTCAAATACATTCATGAGTGTTCGATGCCTAGATACTAAACAAACAAAAAAAAAAAACAGATAACAAGTTAAAGCCATTATATTTCAACAGAACCTCAGAACAGTGAAAAAAAAGATTGCAGAAAATCAAGAAAAGATAAAAGAAATATCATCAAAGGTCATGAACATCATACATGAACAAACAAATGCACCAAGCAATGTACATGGGATCAACGATCAGGATAAAGCATAAACATATTCAAACAAAAAATGGGAATATTAATAATTAGCAACAGATAAGTGAATCACAAAAGTGATCGGATCTATCGGCAAGGCCAGTATCTCGAGAAAAGTACATTCAGCTATGATATAAGTAACATTAAAAGAAAAAACACACCACAGTCAGTCATGCGGACGTAGTAAAACAATTCCAAAACCCAAACTTGTTATGCTAATTAGATGGAGAACTGTCCACTGTAAAAAGAATGATACTCAGGAAACTGTACAGGAGACAAGCCTGAGGTCGATAAACAAATAATTGGTAAGACATACAGCCCATCATATGTAAACTGAAGCTGTCTATACAAAGTTAAATGAGTTCCTCAAATTGCTATGTCTCCCGAAAACCTGATTCCTACCTTACTATTGCGGAAATATCACATCGATCCACATGCTATGTGAATGTCATTGATAGTAAACGTAACAAGAGGTTGAAAAGACCAAAAGAAGAGAAAGAGATAAACGACTTTCTAACATGGGCCACAAAAATGCGGACAGCCATGAAAGCCACAGAAAACCAAGTATTGAAATGCGCCATCAGAGTCGGACCCCGCGTGTGTTTGTGGGGCAGGTGCCACACGATGGCATGTGTGTTTTACCAAGAATCCTGAGGCCAAGGGCCAAGATAATGGAAGTGAGGTTGAGGTGCCAGATTTATATACCTGATCTACATTGCCTGCATGATCTCCTCATAGTTGTGGGATGTGCCCCAGTGCTTGGACAGATCCCACATGAAGACATGTGACCTTTAGGAGTGGATTGTGGTAGCGAATAGAACAACAGATTAAGACTCCTGAAGTTGAGAGCCAAGACTGAAGAAGTAAGGTGAGGTTGAGGTGCCAAAAAAAGTATTTGCTCACATCGCCCAGTAGAAACGGAAAACGGTCATTAGGATTACTGTGATGCGTTTCAAAGATGGGGTAATCAAGAATCACAGTGTTACCTTATATTCACCATGATATGGACTCCAAGTTCTTATGGCAGAGCACAAGGAGATTTATCATCAATATGAAGATAGGAATGTAAACTAAGAGCACAAAAATGGACAAGGTCGTGACACAAGTCATTTACAATCCACCAATATTCTGCAACCAAAATCAACAGAGAACTATTGAAGAGTAATTGATCAGCGTCCAGAATGAGATTTCCAGGTTATATACAAGCACACGCATACCTTCCCCCTAAAATTACAGAAATAACAAGATACACAATTCTCAATAACATACAAGTCATCTGAAATTTTTAGTATACTTAGCTTTTCCATAATATCCTACATTCCTTCTGGCCCTAGCTAAACCACATCATTTGCAAATGGCACATTAATGAGAAACAGTCATTCGTTGACCACATGGAGCACAAGGAGTTCAGATTATATCACGAACAAATCCAAAACTAAATTGAACACACATTGCACTCCTGTTAAGACATTTTAATGCTATGTATCTAAGAGTCAATTCGCAAACCCTAAGAAATTTATCCGAACATTGAGTTGAAGAAATTTTGATGCAAATAACGTTTGGACAGCTAATTTTAACTTTAAAATGCTTGAATAATGACATGAAAAGTAGATCGACTAGATCGGGAAGACGTACGCTGTTCGTGAAAGTAGTAGTTGCCTTGAAGGCGGCAACCGAGGCGATCAAGGGCTTGGCCGGTCTCCCGGATCCAGAATCCGACTGTGTATATTGCTCTTCCCAACGACCCCATCTCCTTCTCCTACTTGTTCTCTCAATCTTTCGATCCCTGATCTATATCAGTTTCGCCTATGTTTTCGATCGGAGAGAGGTGTGGGTGTGTGTCGTTAGCGACGAGAAGAGGGTGCGGAGGCAGAAAGAAATGAGCAGTACAGGAATGAGCTGAGTGAGTACTGAGTGACTCGTCACTGGGACGCGGTTCAGTGACTTCTCCTGATAAATTTCTGACGTATATATCATAATTAACCTTTGAATTTTTATTTTCGATTTTAAAATAATCTCTCAACTTTTAATTCGCTTAATTTAGTTTTAAAAATATCAATTTTGTATTAATAAAAAAAATCGTTTATTTCGCACAAACAAATGAGAAACACGAAATAGACAAAATAATTTTATTCACACCAAATTAATAATTTAAGAATTAAATTGACATACTTAAAATTTTAATTATAATAATAAAAGCTTGAATATAAAGTCCTAATTAATATTTTTACATTTCAAAAAATTAAAAATTAAAAACCTCATTTATTGTTTTCATTGTAAACCCCAAAATATCTCGAGCCAAATTCCACTTACAACTCACAATAGCTGATCTATCGAGGAAAAATAGAAAAAATATATAGACAGAATCTAATTCCATATGCTATAACCTTAGTAATGCTATTAAGACTTAAAAAACTGATCTAATTGCGACATTAACTCATCAATCCAATGCATTAAATTGTTTCACAAAACCTCTTCCCACAGAGGAATAAGACTTGCACTCCCCTCACATGCCCCACTGAAGAAAATATGGAGCACCAGCATTCCTCTCTTACCTATCCGTAAAAAGCCTAAAAGGGTCAAGTCTCCAAGAATATTATTCCACTACACGAAGACAAACCCATCAATAAAAGACAAGGCTAACCAGCCATTAACAGGTTCCCAATCGAAAGAAGGTATAATTGCGTTTAACATCTTCGACCCTTGTATCCTCATCAACTCTACCTGTGTTAAAGCACAATGCATCAGCTAATTCCAAGGGAGCATTTTCTATCCTTTTATTTCATCAAAAGCTTCATCGTGTACGTATCACTTATATAAAATACATCACTAGTGATACATCATTGCGGTTAATACCAAGATGACTAACTAGACATATAGGCATCAGAAATTCAGACAGGCATCCTGTAAGAAGTCAATCAGCCTTTGTCATTAGAATTAGTCCAAGACCCGCAGCCACAAGCAATGTAAGTCTTGCAGTGTGTCACTGCCTCAAGCTTTCCACAATGTAAGAGGCATAGAGATCCCTGCAATGAGAAACATTCATGCAAGGAAAAATGATGATTAAGTGCAGTTTGAAAAGGGGCCAAAAAAAATAAGGGTACAGTTTGAAACCACCTCACAGAAATTGAGAATATTTCTTCTGCAGAATAAGGAAAGAAAAAGTTTTGTACAACGATTCAATTCACTCACATGGAGTAACTGATAGCTTCTATAGCAGCTTCAGAAGGCAGAAAGTCATTCACAGCGACGGACTTGTTCTCATTCTTCTTGTCTATCATTCGTAAAATGTCAAGGATACACTATACAGAAAAACAGATGACCTAAAAAATGAAGAACCATAAACTAATCAACAATTTAAATTGTGTTTCCCAGAATTCACTACGTATATATCCCAAACTAAAATTCACCAGACATCAACATGGATGATAGTTAAACTACAAATCCATTGGATTGCATACAAAGCCAAAAACTTAGGTGTCTGTACTATGTACCATGCACAATAGGTGTCTGTACTATGTACCACGTGCTCGGTACACAACTTCCATTACCCCAGATGATGGGATCTACACAGACATTATTTTTTTCTATTTCTTTGAAACATCATAAACAAAATGGGGGTAAGGCCTCAGTGCACTAGTTATGATCATTTTGTTACCGCAAATATTATACATAATGCATACAAGAAGTAAGAAGTGACACATTTCGGTGGATACAATCCTCAAAAAAGCGACGGATCTCAGCAAGCCGATGTGGAGGAAGTTCCTTGATATCCGTCATTTGACGGAATTCAGGGTCATCAGCACATACTGCAATAATTTTGTCATCCTTTTCACCCTGTAAAAGTATCAACATAATAAAGATAATCAATCAGAAACTTTGGGGGTCCTGTTTCTGAATTAAAAAAGTGCGAATCTAAAAAACTTCATCAAGCTATTGTCATCTAATTCTTTGCTTATCCTATAATTCTTATCATCTCAACCATAGTCAAATAGGCTTTGCAAAGGTTTGAAAACATTGAGGTGACCAAGTTATCACATAACTCAGGTGTAAGGTTGTGTTGGGACAACATTGCTGAACCTGAACCAGCAGCTGAATAAGCAGTAAAGCACCTTAAGAGGCTTAACCATTTATGGGCCTCAATGAGCATTAAATGATCTCGGGCATGGGCATGGAGCTTTATCATCCAACAAAAAGCACAAAATTTTACCAAGCTCAACCTTGCCTGCCTGAAGTTTCCATTTTACATTCCCTTCATGGAGCATTAATATTAATTCTAAGAAGATATCCAAAGGTCAGGGATACAAAATTAAGCAGCATAAGTAAATCCTATACCTGATCTATCATAGGCATCAATCCAATAGCACGAGCACGGAGGAAAGTACCAGGTAGTACAGGTTCCTGCATAAGAAATCCAAAAATTAGGAGCATCGGTTTGAGTTCAAACCATGACTTTCATTACAATAAAATTAAATCTCTTCAAAGAAGCTACCTGCATCAGTACCAGGACATCCATGGGATCACTATCTTCACAAAGGGTTCGTGGGATGAAACCGTAGTTGTGTGGATAGACAACCGAAGAGTAAAGGACTCGATCAACCTATTTGAAACAACTTCATTTAGTAACTTATTCAAATTACTTTCCTCTTCTTTTGGAGAAAAGGTGACTGTTACAATGAGGGATTTTTCAATTAAGTTACTTCATTTACTTCCTTAAAAAAAGAGGTATTTTAACTGAGATAAACTGATAAATTTAACATAAATTAAGAGTCCTCTCCAGAAAAGGGTAAATAGATGACGTTGATTAATTTAATCCACCAACATAGAAGGAATAAAACACTTCAAGATGCCCGTGCAGTGATTGCGAGAACAATTTGCAGATAGGACAGGTATCAGCGTAAGGGGAAACAGGATGGTTGTAAGTACTATAGATGCAATATTTTTTATGCTTCAATTTCATGTGGTCTGAAGCTGCAACAATCTGATGCTATAGTGGACCAATTGGACCTTGCTTCCTCATCACTGGCCATCAAATAATATTTGTTTTAAATCGAGAAGGTGGTTTGATAGGTTTGTAATTCTCTAACCATAACCCGGCAGGAAGATCAGGATCTATTCTACAGCGAGACAAAATTATATATACACCAACAACTATTTATATGAAACAAAATCTAATTGCACCCCATGTATTTAGACATATTATCTCACACTTCATGTTTTCACGGCATATGACAGCATCACAAGTGTTTCTGGCACATGTTTCTTTTAATGCAAAAAAAAAGTTTCATGCCAAAAATATTTGCCATAGAAGATCTTTCGAGGAAAGAAATCAGTTTCCTTCTCATTTTCCAGTGTTTGGTTAACCTTTTGAAAAATAATCCGAAGGCATAACCCAAATAAATATTTGCAGGGCAACAGATACATAAATTGATATAAAAAGATGATAATATCATTACAAGTTACAAACACATTTACATTATGCACAAACATGTTTATAATTTGGACACACAAATTGCAAGTGTTTACTAAAGAGATGACTTACACCCCTAATATTGGTTAGGCATTTACGGGATTCCTAAGTTATTGTCTGGAAA
>CM042190.1:27794061-27830456 GCA_023539305.1 Ilex asprella
ATTCGGCGAATTTTTTAGGGTTCTTCGTATAGTTCAACACCGTCGAAGAGCTTAATCGGATCGTCGGAAACAATATGAACGGAATCGGAGGTGACAATGCGACGGCAAGTTCACCGGTAGCGAAATGGAGGGACGATTTTTCAAAAGCATTTCAGTACTATCTGGATCGATCTACGCCTCATACGCTGTATAGGTGGCTCGGAACATTGGCGGTGGCTTTGATTTACGTATTGCGTGTGTACATAGTGCAAGGGTTCTACGTTGTGTCGTACGGTGTCGGAATTTATATTCTGAACCTCATGATTGGGTTTCTGTCACCCAAGGTTGATCCGGAGCTGGAGGTTTTGGATGGGGCAGCTTTGCCGACTAAAGAATCTGATGAGTTTAAACCTTTCATTCGCCGTCTTCCTGAATTCAAGTTCTGGTAATTGGATTCTTCCTGTTTATTTTAATTAACTGGTTCCAATGTTGTGTTCATTGTGTTTTTAATGGCTTGAACTCCTGTTGATGACGATTTTACTTCTTCGCGATTTTTTTTTTTTGTTTGTATGTCGCTCATTATGGTAAATGTTGCATCATTAACCCTAATATCAGAAGCATTCATGATGCATCTGGGCGTTTTTGAGAGTCAACATCAATTTGTGGTTTGTTCTGGTTATAATGGGTTTGGAGTTATGTATGGGGGTTTTCTGTGAAACTAGTTTTTGGAACATGTGTGTAATATGTTTGAAGGACCTTTAGTGACTGGCTTTTCATTTTGCATTAGTAACTAGTTTTTATGTGAGTGCAATGAACCTCTTGTGAAGGCAGGCATGGAAGGAAAAAGGGAGGCATTGTTTTTTGATAACTACTTAGGTCCTCTTAGTTGTTCTAATTTTAGTTTTTATTTTAGGGTTTTTTCCCTGTTGGAGTAAAGAGAGTTAAATTTCTCTTAGCAAAGGGAAAAGACTAGTTCCTTAAAGAATTGGCATCATGTCCCTTCTCAGGACAAGAAGACCATAAATAGTTAATGGGGCTTAGTGCATATTCCTATTTGGTGCATTCACCAGTTGATGTACTTGGCTTAATCAAACCTTGACAGTATATATAGCCAAGTAAACTAGAATGGGAGTGCATTCACCAGTTGATGTATAGCCAAGTAATAAACCACTCACAGCACAGAACATCTGCTGAAGGATATACTAATTTGTGTTGCCATATTGAGAGATCTATGTACTTTGTGCGTTATTCATGTATCTATATTTGTTTTTAAAGCACTTCAACCAAATGTTTCGAACTGAAAGTTTGATAGCCATACTCTTCTGGTGATCTTTCTGGTCTTGAGTTGGATTCTTTAGATTTTTCGAATGTGAATTTAGGTTTTTGATGTTACCTTCCAAGTTATGCTTGTCCAGAAGGTGGAAAACCTGCATAATTTGGCTCGTAAGGTTCATTGTCTACGTGCGGAGAGTGAATATAGGTTTACACATGCCAGTATGCCACATGAACATAAAAAATAAATCAAGGATTCATTAACCTATTCAGAAATCATTTGACAGCATGAAGCTTTATAATTTATTGAGAATGGGTGATTTTGTCTTTCAGGTATGCCATCACAAAAGCTTTTGTTGTTGCATTTCTCATGACCTTTTTCTCTGTGCTGGATGTTCCTGTTTTCTGGCCAATATTACTGTTCTACTGGGTGGTTCTATTTTTCCTCACTATGAAGCGTCAAATTTTGCACATGATCAAGTACAAGTACCTCCCATTCGACTTGGGAAAGCAGGTGAGTGGTTGTAGTTGATGTTATTTCTGATTTTTATCCAAGCTGCTGCTCTGCTATTTATGGTTTATTTGTCTTCAGTCAGGCTTATCTTGAGCTTATAGTATTAAATGTCTTAAAACTTTTCTAATGCAATGCTTTCTTTATTAATTCATTTTGTCAGAGTTACACTGGGAAGAAGAATTCTAGCAGCAGTTCACCTAGGGACTGAAGTTGCATCATTGACTCGAGCAACCTAACAAAACAAGAAACATTTATGTGCTTCTAGATTTTTGAAATATCTAGGTTTGGATTTCTCCTTCTAATTGGTTTTTAGAACTTTCAAGGCAGAGCTTCTTTTAGGTATGTAGAAGTACCATCACTGGACACACGTGAAGCTTACTGTGCATATATAATACTATGAAGAATATGATGGCTTTACAGAAATTCATATTGCCTCTACCTTCGCTCTGGGAAACTTTTGGCTATCCTTGTCTCCAGACTCTCTATATATGATAAGTAGATGGTGAATGTTGTTTTTTCCTTTTCTGTGGTTCATTTTCTCAAGGAGCTTTAAACCATTTCATGACCATTCCAGATGCTTCCTGCATCGGTAATGGGAGAAACAGAACATTGCATGGAGAATAGACCCTACGGTGATGGGATTGAAACGGTGGATCGAAGGACTTACAATTCATTTTCTTCAAGACAGGTGGATTTTTCGCCGTCTAAATCTTACTCTCAAACAAAAAATAGACTCAAGACGATAAACGATTATGTTTTCAGGGCCACCAAATACTGAATAGATCGTCATTTTATTGCTACAAACAAGTGCACATACAAGTTCATTCATTGGGTTTGAAGTACATTGTTATCCAATTTTGGGTTCTTTTAATATCAAGTATCAAACAAAAGCTTAACGTGTAGCGACTCCACATAGAGAACCCAACGAGGTATAGCTTATAACCATTGTGGGTTCTGTTAATATAAAACAATAGTCTCGACAAAGACAAATCTGCTTACAGACTATGACTGCAGACAATTGCTGGAACTCTTCCTGTATATGCTCATGAACTTGGCCACAAATTCTGCAAAAGCGTGACAAATTCACACGTCAGTAAACTATTCCGATGATCGCCGGTGCATCAGTGAATTTCCAGATGTAGTTTTCCATGGTGTACACTGTGAGACTTGCTTAAATAAACTAATTCTGGGAGCTCACACCATCAATAAGGAAAAATTTTCACCAGACTCTACTCAACTTACATGTAGTAAAAGTTTCTTCCTGCTCTATGCAGAAAACTACCTGAGTAAGTTTCACCCTCTTTCTCATTCAGATGCAACAGGGGTGGATTCCCTCTTGCTTGTACTACTGAAGATAAGTGAGGAGTTATTTGCGAAGAAAAAGCCTAAAAACTGCTGGTATCTCTCTACCTCCTTAACTCTCTCAAATCACCCTGCCACATGATTTTCTAGGTTCTACCTCGTCCTTTGTCAAGTATCCACAAGCTTTTTTCTAACAGTGACAGTTCAGTATACAAACTGCTAAAGGTTTTGACCCAAGACTTAAAAAAAAAAATAATAATAAACCTTTATTATGGTTGAATTCACAACCCACCAAGTGTGACTTTCAGTCAAACTACATGCATGTGATGTGTGTATACATCTTCTCGATTGTGCTTGTGCGTAAATAATGTTCTAGATTACCTTCTAACTTTAGTAATGCACTTGTTCCCATTGGAAGCCTTTTATCCTGTGGATGTGACTTCAGTTAATCTCTCGTGGTCAACAAAACAACAAAAACATAAACATAGGAGGAAAACACTTACATAATAAGCATGCCAATAGTAAAGTTCCCTTTTCAAACTAGCTTCAACTCCTTTAAGGAACTGTTCGACTAGTTTCTGCATGTTTCAAGCATCGTTACAGTCAGAAAAATATATTTTTGGCAGTTGATCAAATGAAACAAAGCAACTGAACATATTAGGTGCATTACCAGGAGCATCAGTTTAGGATGAACGAAATCCACTAGAAGCTTTTGGAACTTTCCCCTTATTAAAAATAATCTGATAAAATCAAAAATGTAACTATTAGCTTACTTTCAAAATAAGCAGTTCTAGAATCCTTAGTGCAACATTTCTAAAGAATCATTTCTTTTCCCTCAAAAATTTGATTTCTGCCAAGATTCAAAGTCTACTGTTTTTTAAATCCTAAATATGTGCCTAACAAGTCAGATGTTCCTCAGAATGCCTTTCCTCTGATCTTCTAGCTTTTATAACATTGTGCAAAAATCAATCCAGGAAAGGTCCCATTAGTTATATGGATACCACCTAACATACTAATTCCATAAAAACACAATAAAGAACATCTCCATTATGAGAAATGGCAGTTTGCAGGAATGCTACATTCCTGAGATTACAGTATACCCTAGGTTCCAAGAAAAAACCGAGGAGTTTCATCTTAATTAACATAGATCCTTCCTCCCACAAAATCAATGGCAAAGGAAACATTCACTGACTCTTAAATCAAAACAATAGGTGGCATTGCCTATGGAGTGAAGTATTCGGGCTAACAATAGCAGGTTTGTGGATTTGAACCTGAGGGGAAACACTTAATGCAATTTACGCCAAAGTTCATGTTTGTACCCCCCTCTATCCCGTCCGACACCTCAATTGACGGGGCCAAACTTGCCAATAACAATAGACGGAAACAATAATAAAAGATACAAAAGCACGTTGAGGGACCATTAATCTGCTCTCAACATGTTCAATTAACAATACTTCAATTCTAGGGTTGATAGGACAAATTTGCTTTGCTTCATTGCCTCCCGTGTTATCTGTAACAAATTAATAACAGATCTGTAAACCAGTTAAATGTTTTACCTTTTAGGTGATGGATCAGCTAGGATTTCCGCAGCAAGTTCCACCAGGACCTCTTCCCATCCCATTGGAATTGGTTGGTCTTCGGCAAAAGGATAACTATTTAAGTATGATACCAAGTAAGTCGAAGAACAAGTCATTAGATGTAACAGTCACAATGAATCTATCACCCACAATCTTACTTGTGTGCCTTGCATGCTTCAAGGGCCATAATTGCTTTCCTCAGGTTTTGCTTTGATTTAGTAGCAATCTTTGCTGCGAAGCTCATGGATAGTTCAATTTCTTCCTTCCTCGCTATCTGAATAAGAACTTCCATGATCTGTGAAATGTGGGGAAAAGAATTAGAAAGGAACTCAGACCCCAGTTGGACATAACCCAAGAAGATTTTGTAAGCGGCGACACCGAGACATTCCATGTGTACACAACCAAGATCTTATAATAATAATAGTTATATATTTCACATTCTTCTTATTAGGTTTATGCTATCAAGTTTTAGTTATGTTTACTATGTGAATGATATTAAACACTTATGGGATGCTTATTCAACATTAAAATGAGGGAATGTGGTTTTGAAGTGACGTCATATCCATTGTAAAAGACAAAATGACGACACACCTTTTACACTGAAGCCTTCGTCTTAGTTAGATTCTGTACTTCCTACTTTCTAGTCCTTTAGTTTTGTTTGCTACTGACCCTCATTTCTGTTGAGAAAGAAAAATCTGACTCCCAGCAAGCATCCATGGGTGGATTCCTACGTCGCTAAATGAAATACTGCAAAACACATCATGTTCTGTGGGAATCGGGGTGGTTGGGACGATTCAATGTTGATTCTAAGCAGAAAGAAAAAGTAATAGATCAAATTTCAGGATCTTATTTGTTGACAATTATTTTTGAAATCTCTTTGATAAGTTCAACCAAAATAGCAACTCAACCATGAACCTAAAGGACATGAGATTTTATACTTAATGGCCCTAATTGACGGCATTAAGCAGATATGATTTTTTTCGAGCAATGACGGTTCAATACCCCCTATTTATCTGGAAGATAAATTTTTGCCATAAAACAAAAATGTTAAAACGTACTTTAAACCCACATTCACACACTGATTTACCATGTGCTAGAGATTCTGAATAATCAATGAGCAATTTTCCGAGAACAAATTTTTTAAAGATGATGATATGTCTTCCATAAATCAAAAACCATAAAATAGCATTGTCACCGCCACAATTATGCTCGAATTATCTAGCTAGATTATATCAGTGCAGCTGAGAACGATACTTTTTTTCTATATAGTAAAAGATAAAACATTATAACGATGAATTAATTACATGAGACAAGGAGTTCTTGGTAGTTACAAGAGAAAGCCTAAACATGCTATAAACACATAAAAATAAATGATAAAGAAGGGGTGAATATGCTACTGTTTTAGTCAATCCAACTAATTGGTCACCTTGTGCACTGTTACTGATGATTAACAAAAGATTCCTCGAGTGTAAATATCTTAAGAGAAGATTGTTTGTTGGCTTTCAGCAGTGAATATTGTTTGCAGATGATTATGCATACATTTCAGAGCAATTCCAGGTAAGCTTGGAATAAACTATATGGCCTCAAATTAGCTAGCAATGGTAAAACTGAACGCAAATGTCATACATGGCAAAAAAAAAAAATGCTATTGCTCTTCAAGAGATATAGAAAACTTACTTCATGAGTTACAGGAGCATCAATCTTAAAAACCTTGCAGCGATCTTTCACCGGTTCAAGTATGTCCACATCATCCTCACAGCAGAGTATTAGTTTACAAGCATCTGTGTAACAATCCATGATCCATTTTATCAGGTGCTGAATGCTCTCCGCAGCTTGGTCAACATCATAAAGAACCAGTACTGTAAAAAACAAGATACAATTATTAAACTTCAAACAGATGTGTCACACTTTTAGAGGGATCCCATATGTGTTAGTATGAATGGACCTGTATAATCTGCTGCATTGAAATTAACATTGCTGATTTCAGGAGTAACTGCATAGTTGCTGCTTATTTGCTTGACTAAAGCCATCAATGCATATCTGGCATTGGGTTCCAAGTGGACATTAAGCTCCACATGGTGAGCACTGGAGGTTACAGGAACGACTACTTGCATTGGCCTTGCTTCCTGTCAACAGAATGAACATGGGTTTTGATGGGGCTGTGGGAAGTCTGATTCAGACCAGAGATAACTAGACATATAAAATATATTCTTTTATCAATGGAAACCTGGAGGGAAAATTAATTCTTTCCCTCTTTTACCAGTCCTAGTTCATAATTCAAAAAAGTCGTTCCAAGTCTATTGAAAACCACATTCCAATGGAAAACAAAAGCTCAATTGGTTCTTTCCCCCTTTACCTGTTCTAGTACAGAAATGTTGTTGTTCCAAGTCTATGGAAAACCAATTTCCAATGAAAAAAGAAAGCCTCATTTGTATCAGAAAGATTGATGAAGTTTGGTTCATATTCAGATTGTTATCAGATATAATTTCTCTTACATATATGGTGCTCTAATTAGTTTTTACATCAGAAAATGCTAAAAAGAAGGTTGAGAGTGCAATAAACCTGAATCTGGAAGTATCTCAAATCATGAGTTATCTGCAAAAGAGGAAATGCAAAAAGAAAGAACCAAGTATGTTATGTATCCAAAAAAGGTGTCCAAGGAAAACTGTTTTTCTACATTATTGCATTTGATGACCATGAAACATACATTGGAAACAGTGTCCCCATAAATTTCACGTAGAAGAGCCATTGCCAGGGCTTTCTTCCCAGAACCGGAAGGCCCCTTGAGCAAAATGTGTGGACAGCCTCCACTGGATATCTGATAATACAGAAGAGTTAGAAATCATACAGAAAACTGCTGATGCATAGTGAAAAATCTGCAAACAACAAAGAAAGATAGCGATGATTCTCAATTGCTAAGCTGTGCATATTTGACTTGATAAGAAACTTGACTTGCAAAGTATTCATGATTTTTATCTAAAGAAGGCAACAGTTTGACATCCTGAACTGAAGACACTTACAAGTTGTTTAAGTAATTGAGCTTCTTTTTTGTGGCAAATAAATCCATTCAAAGAAGCAGGCTGATGCTTATCAGCCCAGAATTGTCTCAGGCTTTCAACCACAAACGCTTTCTCTATAAATGAAGCTTCATCAAATGCTCGTTCTTTTTCTGGTGATTTTTTTGAGGTCCTGCAAGATACCTTCTTGATGCAAGAAAACCATGCTTCACCATGACTCTTCTGTCTGTTTGCTGTGAATTTTCTCAAGCTTGCACTTGTCCTCCCGCTAGCGTCGCTCTCCCTGCTTACAGAAGAGCTGTTAGTTGTAGTTGTTTGCGTCAAAACAGTACTAGATGAAATCGCCCGGGTTTTATGATTGAAAGTGCCATTTGACATGTTTCGTTGATGAGAACCAGGATTTTTATCAGTGAAAAACCCACCATTCTTTGGAAATGTGATCTTTTGCATCGCCAAGGCTGCATAGTCCCTTGAAAAGAAAATGTCACCTGGTGAAATGGACTCTGTACTTTCAAAGTTTGGATCATTGTTCATCGGACCTCTAGAAATCTTTGCATTCACAATCATTTCGTTGATTTCACCTACTGAAGAAGCATTTTTATGGGAAGCTTCCCTATCTTTCCCATGAATATTCCTTGGCAATGGAGAGGGTGTCCTACCCTCTTTCTTTTCATCTGTATGATCAAATTTGATCTGTCGGTCCTTCTCTCTTGATCTCGGCCTTGGAGCAGAAGCTGATCTACGGCTGTAATTCGATTTTTCACTCACTTTACTACTGCCTTTAATGGAATATCTATCCTTTTGCTTTCTATTTGAGCTGACAATCTCATAATTATTCAAATCATGGTCCTCTCTCGTGGATTTATGGGAAGGAACATGTCTGCGACATTCTGATTTTGAAAAAGGACTAATATTCTTACGAATATCAGAAAATTCATAACCTGGGGGAAGGGGAAGAGGACTAACATTTCTGTGAAATTCAGAAACAGCTGGAGGTGAACGAGCATTACCATCATCTCTTCTTGGCTTGTAAGGTGACTTACTAGACCTCCTTCGAGTGGGACTAGCTGTCAAAGCCTTAGTAGGAGAAACAGCTTCATGTTCAAACTGCACAGTGTCTTTCCGGGTGGATCTCGAGGGAGTTCTGTTTTTAGCTTCATCCAAAGCTGTTTTAGGCTCTTCAGAACCAAAATACTCATTCTTCTTGGTGTGGTCATGCCACGGAGTATCATGCCATTCAGTCTCGGTATCTGATGGTTCATAGCCGCTCCGCCTCCTTGTTGTTGATAAGGACTGAAGCTGTGATGCCCTGCTGTGTCTCGACGAAATCTCCATTTCTTTCTGAATAGTAACAAATATCTTTTAGAATTAGGACTTGCAATTTGGACCTCAAAGCATTAAAACTCTTCAGAGGCTTAATTTCAAACACTTGAAAGGCTACTGCGATATTTGAAATCAAAACCACAAGTACTGATATTGTTTTTCAGAAAGAAGATAGAGAAGCTCAAGTGGCACAGATTCAAAAACACCCACAAAAATGACAAGAAGATTGATTTATGGATTAAATGAATGGGGTGCAGAAATTCTTTTCAAGAGGAGGTCTTGCAATCCATGGATGACGATGATGATTAAAACTAGAAAATGGGCATAATATGAAGTGACAAGGGGGCATCGACGGAGGAGGAAGAGGAGATGCTTAAATCCGAGAAGGCGATGTCTACAAAGCCAAGACATCGGTGAAGACGATGGTTATGCTGGCTCGTCAATGAGAATATTTTCGCCGTTCTTTTACGACTACATCAAAATATGCAACATGACCTGTAATTTCCATGCGAACCAGCGAGGAAGCTTTTTGTCTTCTCTCTCTCTTGTCTCTTTACTGTAACAAAGGTGTCTAACTCAATGTTCGAATTTCGAACCTTTCGTACGATTACGCGCCAAGGGAGTGTAATGGTATTAGGTGTAACTTGGGTTGTTTAATCCAAATTCAATTAAAAAAAAATAGGACTTGAATTAGAATTTATAATACTTATATTGAACTTGAGCAAAAATATCCCAACCGGAATTTAATTTGAGCAAACCTCAAGTTGAGGCTTTTAGTTGTTGGGTTCAACCCGAATATTAAAATCAGGTTGAACCCGAATATACATAAATATAAAAATATATTTAACTAGAGTTATATTTTTTTTCACTTTTTAAAGTTTAGACTTTCATTTCACTGCAAGTCTTTATCCCTACGCCTCCATCACTCTCAGATCCCTTTCTCACTTGTCTCTCATCACTCATCTGGTCACAGACTCCTTCTCTTCCTTGGAGTCTCGTCTTAGACTCTCAAACTCCCTCTCTCACTCGTTACTTGTCTGAGTCGTCTCAAACTTTTAGCCTTTCTCTCTCACTTGTCACCCCTCCTGTTTTTATCAACCCGAATTAAATAATTCAATTTTAACCCGATTTTTAACCCAAAATTAGCCTGAATTAAGTAATTTGAATTCAATCCGAACTCACCCAAATTAAACTTGGGTAGTATTTGGGTTACGTACCTCGAGTAGAGCTAGGATTAGATTTGAATATTATATACTGAGGATTAAACTAGTGTTGACCTCTTAACCCGCTCAACCCGTCTGCATTGCACGGCATAATCTAACTCATTGAACAAGGATTAGGGCATTCAATACTAGATCCTAGGTTTAGCTCGATTGACCATCATTGCTATGGAGATTCAAAAGAGAAAGACAATTCGGGTTTAGTCGGTGGTTAAAATTTTTCATATTTTCAACACGCATTGTTGTGTTGTCGGATTATCGATGGTATTGTGCAAAATACTAGGCATTTTTGGATATTTTATCAAATACTTTGCGTGCATATACACACTCTTCATCATTTATATAGAATTGTGTTATCATTGACGAGCCCAAATTTGACTGGGTCAAGTCCAATCTAAGTAAACCGAAAAAGCCTAAAAAAGAGCTCAATCAGAACTGAATTAATTCATAGGAGGAAGCCCAAAACACCAAGAAGGATCAGAATCCAAATGAGTCAAGAGGCCAGTACCCCAGGACAAGGGGGCGCCACCATAGGGACCCAAGTGAGAGCCGCCCAAGGGTACCCCTAAAGGGCGTCGCCCATATGGTCTCCAAGGGGCGCCGCCCATGGTGGCTCCCTCCTCTCCTTCAACCTCCGTTTTCTCCACCTTCGCATCCCATGAGAATTACTCCAATGTAAGTCCAGTGACAAGATGAGGATCAAACTTAATCCAACTAGGAGTCTTCCTCCGACTAAATAGGAGCACAAGAGCGAAAAAAACGAGATACGGAGGTCTACTTCTACCAAAATTGTACTTACCAAAATAGCGGAAGACCCCTCTCTCACGTCACCACCTTGGTGAGCCTATATAATGTAAGCCCTTCTCCACACGAAGAGGAGGATGATCATCACTTCCTTGAGACCTGTACCTTGAGCTCTCTACACACACTACACTTTCCTACACACATTGTTCTCTCTCTATCTACTGTAACTCTCTGGTGACTATTATTCATCAATAAAAAACACCAAACCACTGTTGTCGTTCTCGAGAGTGGACGTAGGTCACTCAGACCGAACCACTATAAATCTCTGTGTTTACCCTTTATTTATTGTTTTACCATTGATTGTTTGTTTATTACTCATTAATTGCACCCTTACACATTCTTGACTGTTAATCTTGCGAAAAGACCATTTTGTGTATCATCAATCATAATAATGAATTTTACATATATCCAAAATGAGTGAATTAAAATTAAGAGACAGTCTTGGAAGGACAATTAACTAAAATCATTGTAACATCTTTAATGTGTGAAACTTGATTGACAGCAAGACAATGAGCACAGAGGTGAGACAGGGTGTTTCTTGTTGGGTACTTAGGTTTGTTCCCTTGGCCACTCGAAGATCCGCCATTGGGAATAATTTAATCTAAGTGAGCACGTTGTTATGCGGCTGAGGTAACTTCTTCTCGTTATCATGGCTTCTTACGAAATAAAAAGAAAAATGTAAGACAAATGATTCGGATGATCCGAGGGGTGTTTTTAGGAGTAATCAGGACCCTTTTTTTTTGGCATGTGACCAACAAAAGTCATTTTGTCCGAGGAAAATAATTCCTAACACTTATGTAACAGTAATTTATGTTTGCGATAATTCGGATTGAGTCAATTCGGTTCACAAATTCAAATTACTAAAAACGAATGAAATATTCAAGGTGCGGACCGGCCTATGCTTGAATGGGCCGTCAGATCCATTTGCGGCCATTAATTATATCTGCTCAACCCATAAACATTCAATTACTAGCCTATCAAGAAAATTTATCGTGTTATCTAGTTATTTTTATTACCTTAGAAAATTGGAAATTCTAGTTTTATACCACCGTGCAACTGTTTGATATGTTTCATTTGTTTTTCACATTCGGGCATGCGATCTGTTTTATGTTTGTTAAAATTTGAATTCGAAAGTTATTAATAAACAACACATCAGACAAGTATCACTAAAGATTTTGACACGAAAACTCACTTATACACAAGTATGAAGTACAACAAGGTACTTTTCTATTACACACAAAAACAAGCAGAAAAGAAAATATCATATTATCATACACCAAGTCAAAGTAAAACGTTCATTAGAAGTAGCAGAACGTAAACAGTGGCATAAGTGTATTTCCTGGATGTTTAGATGAACTGATTGAGGTATTCATCCGCAGTGGTGTATTTCACATCTGGATAGAGCTCAGTAGCCTCTACACCAACAGAAGCTTCAATCTCAAAGGTTGTAGCATCTCCTTGTACGAAAATAAAATGGAAGATTGACAAAAGGCGACTTAAGTACGTTGGAGCCTCTGCACCAAAAGCATAAGTACAAAGATCACATATGGGCCTTTCCAATCTCTGTTTTTTATTCTTTTTTTTTTTTTGTAATAGCCCAGAGTAGCACAACATGGTAGTAGAACAGAAAACCATGTTATTCCATAAGAATTTCAAGGAGATTCCTCCCTACTTTAAACCACGATTGAACTTAAAAACATTGGGTGGCTGCAACTATACTTTTTGATTCTATTGCTGTGAATTGGGTCAGTTGCCCCCCGTTAGAGTTTATGGCTTTTTTTTCTGATTATAATCAAAATTTCCCTACTTGAATGAATATTACTACCTTCTTGATAAAAAAAAAAAACTAAAAAACACTCTAGGTAGGTGAGAATCAACACAATCTCATTGAAAATATATTTCATGATTGAAAATTGATATAGAACTGTGATGAAAATAGTTGTTACTCACCTTGGATGTTCTTGAGGAGTTGATCCTCCAGGATGTATGTCTTCTCAAGGGTCTTGCCAATCTTGTTCTCCCAAAGGGAAACCATCTCATCGAAGGACAATATGTTTGCAGGGGGTCTCATGTAAAGGCTCTTATTCATGGTTCTTGGGTCGTCTACAGCTTTGATGGTGTATGTGGCTATATCTTCTTCATTGACAAAAATTGCTTCAAGATGGAAAAGGAAAATGCTGTTAACCTATCAGAAAACAACTAGTCTATATGTATCTAATTGTTAAACCACCAACTTATCTAGTACTTTTTTCATGTGTTTTTTTCTTTTTGAGTCGTTCATCTAGATCATTATATAGTCTAGTAAAGGGAGGAGCCACCAGTGTGACTTGAACTAAGGACTATTAATCTTTGATACCATATCAATAATCAACTATTCGAAAGGGAAAGGCTATGATACTGTGGACGGTATTGTACCGAAAGTTTTAAATTTTTAAGGTTAAGTTACAACTTTTTTTAGTGTGTAAGTTATAACTTTTAAAAGGTATTATCATTTATCGATCATGAGAGGTTGAGATCGATATCAAAGTTATAACTACTTAAGGAAAGCCCATGATTGATCATAAATCATGGGCTTTCTTTTATATAGTTGTAACATCTTCTTTTAAATTTGTAATTTTATCATAAAATTTTCTAATTGGCGGTACAATACTTTTTTTTTTTGGTATTGTAGAGTTCCCCCATTCAAAATGTTTAAATTGATAGAACTGACTTGTAGACTTAAAGAAATCTTTTAATTATCAAAGTATCGTCAACGAAGCGCTCAAGAAGAAAAGAATTTGATAAATATATATGTTACACACTCTCTAGCGGCTAAAATTTTTTGAAGGTAACACTTCCATCTGTGACTACAAAACAAAACTTTCTAAAGGAGTGTAATGTTGTTCAATTACCTTTGGGATTTCCATCTCCAATAATGAGTACTTTATCTCTAGGAGGAGTGGTTGCATTCAAATGTAATTGTCCCATAGTAGGAAGAAAGTAGCCAGCAAAGCCATTGGATACCACATAAGTGTAAGGAATCCCTTGGGCCTCAATACTCCTCCGGATCTGGGCCTTGGCCCGAATACTGCTTGCGGCTGGCTCAACTGGATGGACACTGTCCACATCTGACCCAAATTCTGAAGGTAGGAATCTCTGAAACTCACCATATTTCACTGTTAGAAACTGTTTATTGCAAGATTTATAGGGTTTTATTCAGTTAGTTAGACCGAGGTCGAGCCCAATTTTACCGCTCATTTAATAAAATGAGTTGAGTTTAAATAATTTTATTTTCACAAGTTTGATATTAATCTATACTTATCATGAGCAGAAGCCAAACTCGAGTTTCTTTTGTGAAAAAATGAGTTGAGTTCGAATAATCATGAACTCGGTTAGGTTCAGTTCATTGGCAGATCCTTAGAGATTACTAAGATTAAGTTGAGCAAATTGCTTGCCTTAACATTTCCAGCCTCTTTAATGGCGGCTATGATTTTTTCCTGATCGAAAAACAGAGACTTCCCCACCACAGAGATCACCACATCAACTTGCTTGATTGCACCAACCAAACTCTCATGATTATAGATATCCCCCTAGTAATCAACAACTCAAGATTAGGAAAAAGAAAAAAAAAACAGAAATTCAGAAAAAAAAAAATTATTTCCTAAACACATACATAGATCAGTTTAGCACCAGAGGTCTTGAAGCTCTCCAGGATTTTTGACTTGTCAGGATTTGATACTATGCTCTGTCTGATACAAAAGTTGGGTGCCCAGATTTTGCGCTCGCCTCCACGATGAATTTTCTGATATAACCAGTCCCTCCAATGATTAAAATCCTGCTTTTCTCTGCCATGGGAGATTTCCAGAGAGTTGGTAGGAAAGGAATAAGGTTTAAGGTGGGTTTAGCAGAGAAGGTGAATTAATGTTAATGTGAAGAACTTGGTACCAACTTTGGAGGGTTATATATATAAAGAATAATGCTATTGGGACTTAAAAATCTTACCTAATTTATTGACCTAATTCCCAACAAGTTGATGTTACTTATTTTATGAAGTTACTTGGAGACCAAGAAATATTTTTAGTTTTTAAGTTGAATATAGAGAGATAACAAGTGATTATCCAATCATGTGATACATGGCGATCTTGAGTTTCGGAATCATTATCTCCAAGGATAAAACTGTCTACTCACTTCTTTTCTTTCTATGTTCGTTTTTTGTCTTGCATTATTTTGATTGTTTGTTGTCCCTAAAAAATGAAGAAAATGAAAAAAGAAAAATTCACCATCCGCTCAAATTATTCACATAAAAGTTAAACTATAGGTTTAAATGCTATATAAAAATATTCACAATCACATCCACATTAGGAACTCGGATTTATATGAAATGATTCATGCAATTTAAGAAATTTATCAAATAAAACTCACATCTTTATTCGCTAATTACTCGCGCGGCCCCGTTTATAAAGTATCCTTTGCTACCACTCACCTTTCAAGTAAAAAAAAATTCAGTCCATTTTGCATGGTGTCATCGGTGACGAACATCTTAGGAATTATAGGGTTAAAAATAATGCTAAAAAGTTTCAGGTTTCAGACATTTGTTTATGCTATTTTGATTGCAACTCAAAAGTCCACATAAAAAATAAAACTTTTCATTCATTAGAAGTTCACACACTCCTAAAAATTTGGTGACCAGGGCAAATTTATAATTTTCATATTTTTGTATTACGTAATTACCTTTGCATTAATATATACATATTATATTTGACAATTTCTTAATTTTTTGAATTTGTTTTATTAAATAAGAGGTTTCCCAAATTAAGGTATATCCACCATTTTGCCCTACGAATCCGACTGTTGAGCTTTTTTGTGGAGTCTATTTTTTGTGTTGATCCGGATGATGACCTGACCTTAAATAATGTTGCGTGGTTTTTAATAGGATTTTTTCTGGGCCTAAGCGTTCGCTCCATGGGCTAAGCCTCGTGGGGGTTCGGGAGAGTTGGCCCCGGGGAAAATTTTTTGGTCTGTTTTGTAGCCTGGTATGGACATATAAAACCTGTTGTTTTGGTGATTAGGGTTTATGGTGTATTATACAACCGCTCTTGTAACTCTTTCTCTCAATAGTGAAATCCCTGCAGCTTCGTGGATGTAATCTTTGTGTCTTCTGCTTTCTTGTTTTCTCATTATTTTATGTTCTTAATTTATTTTTTAATTGTGTGTGTTTGCCAATAAATTTAAAGCGATTTAAATCCCAACACCGATCTACTACAACTTCGCCTCTGACTCTGACTTGTTGGACTTGGAGTGGAGTTTTAGAGTTGCGTTGGATTTGAGCCAATTTCTGTTAAGCTTTCTTATACCTTTTTTTTTTTAAACTTTAAATGGAATTTGAGTCATTTTTGGATGGGATTTGGACAATTTTTTTGGGGATTTGGGTCAGTTTCTAACAGACTACCACTACCTGGAGGTACATAAGATAGAGAAATGTCTTATTATAAATTTTCATATAATAATATGTTATTATAATACAAATCCCATCAAGTTGATATTACAAAAATGCCCTTTATTATTTTATGAGCTATTTGGAGTCTGAAAAGTATTTTTAATTTTTTAGTTGAATATAGAGAGATAACAAGTACTCGTTCATTTATGTGAATTTTGAAACTATAATTGTCTACGTAGGATCAGAGACGGAACCCGAAATAATCATAGTGAGTAGATGGTGTCATCAGTGCCCTACCACCTACCTTTCAAATAAAAATTTTAGAAAATTTCCTTAGCTCCCTACCACCTACCTTTCAAATAAAAATTGTTGTGCCCAATTTGCATGGTGTCATCAGTGACGAACATTATAGGAGTTAGTGGTCTAACATTATAGAATATTACAGACAATATTACCCTCAAAGATAATTATTCCGAAACTCTAGATCGCCATGTATCACATGGTTGGATCAGCACTTATTATCTCTTTTTATTCAACCTAAAAACTATAAATATTTCTCGGACTCCAAATAACTTCATAAAATAAAAAAAGGACATTTCTGTAGCATCAACTTGCTGGGATTTGTATATATAGCCCCCCAAAGTTGGTGCCAAGTGCTTCACATTAAGATTACTTCACCTTCTCTTCTAAACCCACCTTAAACCTTATTCTTTTCCTAGCAACTCTCTGGAAATCTTCCATGGCAGAGAAAAGCAGGATTTTAATCATCGGAGGGACGGGTTATATCGAAAAATTCATCGTGGAGGCGAGCGCAAAATCTGGACACCCAACTTTTGTACTAGTCAGAGAGAACACAGTATCAAATCCTGGCAAGTCAAACATCCTTGAGAGCTTCAAGACCTCTGGTGCTAAACTGATCTATGTATGTGTTTAGGAAATAAATTTTTTTTTTCTGAATTTCTGTTTTTTTTTTCTTTTTTCTAATCTTGAGTTGTTGATTATTAGGGGGATATCTATAATCATGAGAGTTTGGTTGGTGCAATCAAGCAAGTTGATATGGTGATCTCTGCAGTAGGGCCGTCACAGCTGTCTGATCAGGATAAAATCATAGCCGCCATTAAAGAGGGTGGAAATGTCAAGGCAAGCAATTTACTCAACATATCAACTTGGTTGTGATTGTTCGAGGTCAGCTTGTGACAAGTATAGATTAATCCACTCGTTAATTATTTTCTTAGCTCGTGCTTGTGCTCATGCTCGAGTCTTTTAAGATCAAACTTACCTCATTTATATATACAAGTAATCTATATGAACAGTAAAAAGTAGGGTTTACAAACATCCTATAGCAAGCAGCCACGTCAGTTTTTCAATTAAAAATTTTGCCAATTATTTGCAATCCTAGTCTCTCTTGCAATAAACACTTTCTAACAGTGAAATAGGGGTGAGTTACAGAGATTCCTACCTTCAGAATTTGGGTCAGATCCGGACCATATCCATGCAGTTGAGCCAGCCGCAAGCATGTACGGGGTCAAGGCTCAGATCCGAAGGATTACTGAGGCTGAAGAAATTCCTTACACTTACGTGGTATCCAATAGCTTTGCTGGCTACTTTCTTCCTACCGTGGGACAATTACATTTGAATACAACCTCTCCTCCTAGAGATAAAGTAGTCATTCTTGGAGATGGAAATCCCAAAGGTAATGTTATTCTCTAAAAGTTCAAACCGTAAGAGAAGATATAACGTAAGTATTTATTTAATTTTTTCTTTCTTGAGTGTTCATCTGCATAAAACTTTTAGGTGAGTTGGTGCTTTGGCATGATATTAGATCAGAAAGTCCTACGTTAGAATCTAGACACGATTTTGATTAATAAAAGGTTTTCATCACTCTACAAGTCAACGGTCATGGTGGAGTTTACTAAAATTATGTCCGATTTGTCAATTTAAATTTTTCGGATAATTGGTTCTTAATATGGTATCAAAGACTACTGGTCTTTAAGTTCAAATCACATCAATGACTCGTCTCTTTACGACACTATACAATCACATAAATGGACCACCCAAAAAATCCACACACAAAAAAAATAAAGAAAATTACTAGATATAAGTTTGTTTAACAGTTAGATATGTAGAGTAATTGGTTTCAGATAGATTAACAGCATTTTCCTATTCCATGTTGAAGCAATTTTTGTCAGGGAAGAAGATATAGGCACATACACCATCAAAGCTGTAGAAGACCCAAGAACCCTAAACAAGATTCTTTACATGAGACCCCCAGCCAACATACTGTCTTACAGTGAGTTGGTTTCCAGGTGGGAGAACAAGATTGGCAATACCCTTGAGAAGACATATGTCCTGGAGGATCAACTTCTCAAGAACATCCAAGGTGAGTAACAACTATTTTCATCAGAGTTCTATATCAATTTTCAATCATATATGAAACACTAGGAGTAACCCGTCCACGGTGCAATGTGAATGATTTTGAAAGGGATGTTGATAGTCATTAGATGAGTCGATTTGAGACCGTCGGATAGACTTATTAAAGTCTGCCCTGTTTTATATTATAGATATTTTCGATGACATTGTGTTGATTCTCACCTACCTAGAGTTTGTTATTTTTATTTCAAGTTATTGCACGTCTTAACTTTATTGAAGCTAATTTTAAATGAGATAGTTGAAAAAGAGAAAGAGTAAAATACACTTTTTGTCCCCAAAGTGTACTTTTAGTGTTCATTTGGTTCTCAATCTTCTAATTGTGTTTATTTAATTCCTAAAGTTCTTAATTTGTATCTACGTGGTCCAATCCTTAACATCCATCAGAAAATCATAATGGTTTGAGTCAAGCGTCAATCACGTGATTTTAAATTTTGTGTTCATTTAGTCCCTAAAATTTCCAATTTGTGTCTATTTGGATCCACGTAATTAGCGCGTGACCAAAGACGTTAACAATTTTTTGACAAATATTTGAGATTGGACCACATAGATACAAATTAAGAACTTTAAAGACCAAATAGATACAATTGAAAGATTAGAGACTAAATAGACACTACACTCATACTTTAGTTTATCCCCAGAAAAAACTTATGTTTTAATAGAAAATATGACGTTTAATATAGTACAATGGAGATGTAAGAATTATGTTTATGCCTTTTGTGCAGAGGCTCCACCCTCCTCAAGACTCCTTTTGTCAATCTTCCATTCTATTTTCGTAAAAGGAAATGCTACAAACTTCGAGATTGAAGCTTCTGTTGGTGTAGAGGCTACTCAGCTCTATCCAGATGTGAAATACACCACTGTGGATGAATACCTCAATCAGTTCATCTAAAGATTCAGAAAATACACTTGTGCTACTGTTTTCATTCTATTACTTGTGTATGGTATTTTCTTTTTTGTTTGTTTTTGTGTGCAAAAGAAAAGGTGTACTTCATACTTGTGTACTCTGATCAAAAAATAAAATAAAAAATACTTGTGTACACTTTTAGAGTTACCATGACAAAAATCTTCAAGGTTACTAGCTCGACTCCCCGTTTATTGAGTGATGGCTTTTGAATGACAAAAATCTTGAAGGATAAAATTTTATCCAAAATTAAAGGAGCTCATGGTGAAGCGATGAGCGTTGATCGTTGGTCCGATCCAAATCAAACACCACTGGTCTCAATCGATTATGAATCTGAATTATTTTGTCTCTATTATCACTTTTTTATTTTTCTTTGGACTTTGGACGCATGACGATCTTCCTGCTCTGAATAGTCAGCAGGCAGCCACTTATTCTACATTAAATGCCTCCTTAATCATCAACAACTTAGAGATCAAAACAGCCGTTGCCATTTGAAAAGAATCACGAAAGCTAAACAGAAACTCAAAATTTTCTTTTTACCGAACTTGATTTAGTATAAATCTCTCTAGTACAGAAATATTTTTTTAAAAGAAGAAAATTCTAAATTTAAATGAAAACTACCTCAAATTTTTAAAAAAATGGTAAAATATGACCCATTAGATCTTTAAAAGATGGTAAAATATCACCATTAAAAATTTTGGTATAAATTTGAGTCTCTTTTATTTGAGTATGAGTCTAGTACTAGAAATGATTTTTAAAATTTTTTTACACTAATTTAAATTTGAATTTAAAAAAAAATAAGAACTGGAAATACTCTTTACATAAATCAATTTAACACCCGAACTCCTGAAGCTCTGTATGGTGCCTGACTTCGCAGGATCGGAGACTGTGCTCTCTCTGACCAATGCAAAAGTTGGGTACCCGGCTTTTGCATTTGCCTCCACTACGAATTTTCCGATGTAACCAGTCACTCCGATCACCAAAATCTTGCTTTTCTCATCCATTTTGAATAAGTTCCCGGCGAGAAGGTAGGAAATAAATTAGGTTTTTGAAGCAGATGGGTACCACATTCCGAGTAATTTAACAAGTTACATTTACATATTTGTTCTTTACTAAATTGTCTCTTAAGCCAATTTGACTGAAGATGCCATGGCATCTGACCTACCCAAAGCAATCCATCCTAGTCAAATGATAGGAAGATGTAGTGTATATGCATAAAATTCAGTAGTTTTCATTTCATAACCATGAAGAACTTTGGTGCACCGTCACTTCGAATACATTGCGATTTGCAGGAACCGATTCAAGAACTTAGCCGTGGAGACCAAAAAGGTAAATGAGGATGGCTTTTAAATTTATCAAACAGCTGGGGAGGAGAGAATGGAGAGGAAAACTAGATAGTTTTTGAGTTATTTATTCCATTATTGTTAACAGTGGCGGAGTCATGTTATGGCCCCCTCAACTTTTTGAAATTATACATTATACCCTGAAAATTATGTTTTGATCATGTTATGTAAATCACTCAAATTCTTATATATAATCTTGATTTTATTTTATCTTCTTGACTATTCATTAGACCATGTTAAACCATTAACTATTAAAATTATGACATTTTGTATAAATCGTTAAATTTGGTATTGTATAAATTAGTAAATTTTACACTATTTTAAATTATTAATGGTGCAATTAATTTGACTTTTACATCTAATAATTCAACTAGTTTCGATTAATATTATTCATTTTATTGAAAATAACAATTATGCAATACAATGTGAGACTGATTCTTATATGCACTATGCATGTAAAGGTCACAACATTAACGATCTAATTGAATGATCCACATTGAATAAAATTACGTTGTCATACCACTATTTGACCCCTCTCAAGAGGAAATCCTGGTTCCACCCCTGACCCGCCAATCCCCTTTGAGATCTATCGTTGAAGTTTAGAAGATTGGTAGAACCGAATCTTTCTCATATTTCATCATTTTTCTTCTAACAATCAAGAGCTGTAGTTAATCAGTATACAATTTAATGGCAAAGGCAAACCGCAAAGCAGATGTGAGGCTGACTGGAATCAAAAAATGTTCATAGAGTTTGGAGAGAGGATGTAGATTTCAGCGTTGACAACCAATCCAATAAAGCTTTATTGACAAGCTCTGGAACTTCATCATGTGGACAATGCCCTGCCTGTAGGTTAACAAGGGAAGTATTTGGATAGAACTCCTTGATTCGACGAGCCTTGGCAGGACCAACCCAAGGGTCCAAGTCACCCCATACCAACAACAGTGGGCAAGAGAGCTCGCTCAATACGCTGTCAAGTGTGTATTTTCTCTGATTTGTCATGAATCCAGTCATTAATCTGTGGATAAACAAGATGGCATGTTAATTTCATAAGCATCACAATGGGATAAAAAAATGAAGTATGATGCAGCAACAGTGTTAAGAGCCTTTTTAGGGGAAAAAAATGAAGTATGATGCAGCAACCGTGTTAAGAGGCTTTTTAAGGGGGGGAAAATGAGAATATGACAGGGTATGTTCAGTATATGATCTCGGTATGACTAAGGAAACCTAACCAGCATTTTTTGCTGTTAGAATCACCACATATAGAGCTCAAAATAAAAAAAATCACCACATATACAATGCTGAGCCAATTCAGGCACAACTCATTCAGCGGCTTTTCACACAGCTCATAATAGGTCTTCTTTCGAAGGTTCAAAGGTTCCCAATTTTGAAAATGATTCCAGATTCTTGGCACAAAAAAAATGAAAAAAAAAAATTGGCAAGTAAAAAGTGTAATGCAACAGTAATCAGCAGGTCTGCTTCATCAACACCCAGAACAAAGATTATAACACATAATCAGGAGAAGTTTTGTACTCAAAGTATTCGTGCTCCAGCTGAAGCAAATGTGGGGAATGTTTGTTTTCAAGCAGAATGGAGGAAAACACTAACATGGCTACTACACCTATACCTGTAGTAAACTTCTCCTGCATTTGGGTCAGCTGCTGGCCTGGTTATTGAATCCACTAGATAATCATCCACATTGGAAGTATTTTTATATACCTGACATCAATTAAGATGAACACGTTTTTCAATGAAAATGTACATGGATTTCGTTAGGGATAATTCGTGCAATAACATTTGGATAACTGGACTAAATAAAAAGTGAATTTGCTTTAGTATAGGAAGATGGACAAAGTTGACTCCCTCCCTGGGACGTCGTTTGCCTAACATGCAGATTTGGAGGTCCACCATTCTGCTAGTAACAATGGCTGATTCCTAGAAAAAATGCCTCACCCAACACAGGTGGTCCTCACCAAAGAGCTATCACATATAGAATGGTACAAAAGACTCCCTCAGGGAAGAAGATATCTCAGCAATCCTCTGTATTGGTAATAATTCTCCTGGTTAGACCTATTCCATCTTGCCCACTACAGAAAGGTGGGACAGCTGACGCCCTATGTGTACACCACATGCACAAGACATGAATAGCTCATAGTCATCTCCAACCGCTTCCTGATCATGCAAGCAGATTCAATGATTGTCATATAGGGGTCCTTCATACCAGCAGGGAGGACAACTGGACAGGTCTCAGTGCAACTGAATCTTGCTTTGTGCTTGCAAATTCCCTTTCTAAACTTACAAAGCCTTAAAAAAAAAAAAAAAAAAAAAAAAAAAAAGAAGCTGAAGTTTAGGAAAGGACGTGACTCACGCTTTTCAAGACAGATTCAATGCGAGCTGGTTGCTTGGCTTGCCAGAACAAAAAACCAAGAACTACGCGCTGAAAAATTTCCTTCAGTGGCTTTAGGAGGAACTTCTGTAAGACAGTTTCTTCAGGCTCATTGGTTTCACCACTTGCATCTCCAAACTGTCCTGCAGAGTTTAATAATGCTACTCCCACAACTTGCTCTGGCAATGATGCCCCCGTCACCAAGGCAGTAAATCCTCCAAGACTGCAGAAGGCCAAATGGTCATCAATTTTCAGAGCCACTTCAATAGAGAATCTCATCAGAATCACACTCAAGATGGGTGATTACTAGCCAACATGAAAAGTGGAGATGCTTTAAGAAAACTGAAAAGTTTCAAAATCCTAGAACCTCATGCACAGATATTGCTAAATGAATACCACAACCACACAAAATTATCTTCACTTCATAATACGGCAAGGTCAAAGCCGATGCAGTATATTCATTCTGCAAATTATGGACATCATGGAAAAAAGTGGTTGATGAGATTTGGCTATATACATCATAAGCTCGAAAAAAGATCTTGAAGATAGAGATGCTGGCCTATGACTATGATCTAGCAGAAAACAATGCCCTTCGACAGTTTGCCAAGGTGAACACATAGTCTGCACATCAGAAAACATATTTTTAGGATAGGGCTTTCTTACTTTTAGTTAAATATTTTATGCTTGCTTCTTTATTAAAAACCATTGAATCACACTGACATATTGATTTCAGAATTTCAGTACTTTTTCTTGCCATACATGTACCATCTACTATTTGTCCATCTGTTTTTATGATGTCTTGAGCAATTTCAATTTCAATGCCAATCCTATCTCTATCTTCCATTACCAGTTATGACTCTAGTCATTATGGGCTAGAAAAGGTCAGATGTACACAGTCTCACTCCCTGTTTTTGATACAAGGAGATTATTTTCGTAACTCGAACTCATAACGCTTAGGTCACAATGGAACAACCATATTACTGTGCCATGACCTGCTCACATATTAGGAAACCTTTAAAATTGGAACAAAAAAAAATAGAGCTTGTGCTAAATGCATGGACAAAATGGGGATAAATAACTAAGCACTTATTACCTGTTTCCAACTAAAATTGCAGGTTCTTTCACTATCTCCTTCATGAAATCCACAACCTGATCTCTCCAAACCAAAGCATCATAATCAATAATTGCCTTCTCACTCCAGCCAAACCCTAGCAAGTCTATTGCATATACCTTGCATTTTTTTGCTAGTTCTGGTATGTTATATCTGAACAAATGCAAAAGATGAAGAACTTCATGAAACGATCAAGGCTTAAACCTATCAACAATGTCAGTGATCTATCTTCAACAGTTGATCAAAGAAAATATTTATTTACACTAACAGTGAAAAAAAGGTGAGCTGCAAAGCGTAATGAGTGCATGGGTGACTGCAAAATATGTGCAAATATGACCTAAGGTTAGGTCCTCCTAACTCGGTGATCACATAGTTCTAAGATATCCATGGAAAATATACTCCATTTCAAGAAAAGTCAGAATCATAAACAACATACAAGAATCATTTACCATGTTAGACTCTAGAATTAACCAAAATGGATGTTATACTTTTTCTTTCCCAAGAAAAGTGCAAGATTTTGTTTTTATAGGATGAGAGAGAGAGGGAGAGAGAGAGAGACCTCCAATGAAAAGCAGAAGCTCCGAAGCCATGAATAAGAACAACTGGAAGACCTTCTCCTTCTTCTACGTAGTGTATCTTGTGCCCTCGCCATGTCCAGAAGTTATAGCCCTCCGACTTAAATGGTAATCTCTCCAAACCTGCAAGACCATCATTTCCATTAAGATCCACATCATGGTAAGTTCATCATATCCCGAGAATGGTCAAAAAGGGATATATCATGAAGTGATAGCCTAACACAACAATTACACAAAAGGAACAACAATAGAAGAGTATAGACACCATATGAGTGCATGTGTTCAAACTTGGAAACTCTGGTAGGCTCAGGGTGTCAAATAAGGAAATTTAATACAAAAGCAAGAAGTCTGTCTGGGCAGTCCTATGAGCAACAGTATAATGGTATACTACTTCACTGTTGCCATGGCCTTTTCCACTCACACTCAATCAAACACAGTTCTAGTTATTTCCAAGTCAAATCTAAGTATTTTATCTTACAGCAGACATATGAATGCCAAAGTAACCGCTCCATCCCAAGTTTAATTCTAGCATTCTTCAAGTGCCTCAACAATCATCATGGTTAATTGAATTGCATGTCAATGTCCAAAAATGTATCAAGCAACTTCTGAGTAATAAATTACGCTAAACTTTCACAAATAAAATCATGGTTTAGTGTGAAGATTTGTAAGACAAAACGATGCAATTATATGCAGAAGTGACTTTGTATAGCTAATTAACAAAATACGCACACCATGTACATGACTTTGCCCCTAAACCTGGACCTTGAAAGCAAGCCCTTCAGAATTCAAACCACAATGTGAATGCACTACTTGGAAGAAATCCACACCACCAATAATTATGCTCTAACTAATCCATTAGTTTCGAGGTATATTCAATTAGTGAAGTTAGAAAACCATAAGTATAGTTCAACCACTCATGTGAGTGGGATAGAATAGCTAAGTAACCTTGCGATGGTTCAGCCACCAAGGAAGAGGCCATAACTGAAGCTCCTGCCGCTACAATTCCTTTCAATGCAAATCCCCTCCTACTCAATTCGCATTTGCTTCCTTCCATTAGAGAGAGATAGATAGATGGAGAGAGATTAAACAAAAAAATCACAGAATAATTGGGAAAAGAAGCTTAGAAACGATAACTTACTGTGATGATGAATCCTTACTGGCACGATAAACCTAGAACCAGTTGGATTGAAGAACTCTGTTCTCACTGTAGTGGGTACAATAGCACATGAAAGCGACATGGACTCGCCCAAAAAAAAACCTAGATAGATTTGCTTAGAGGAAGAGAACGGTGCAGCGAAGAACTGGGAGATTCAAGATTTTTGCTTTGTTACTTGAAGCTTCGGGCTATTGAATTGAATGGTTGGCGTGGGTTTTTGAGGATGTGGTAGCTGACAAGCCAAGTGATATTTCTTTCCCGGGAAACTTCAATTTCATTTCTAAGCTGCAGATGTCGGCCAGAGTAATCTTACATTAACTTAAAAATTAAATAATTTTAATCATTGAATGAACAGTGGATCACAATAAATACTTAGACTTATAATGAAATCAATAGTTATAATTATCAAGTCTAATTTTTTAGTTTAATTTTTAAATTTATGTAGTATTACTCATAGGTAAGAGTGACAATCGTGTCGTGTCGTGTTTGGGTTGTGTCATGTTGGGTTCGGGTTGAAAAAACATTAACCCAAACACAACCAACGAGTTAAATAGGTTAGGTCATTTGGACACGAACACGATCTGACTCGAAACACGATTAATCCGACACGACTTGTGATCCGAAATTTACACAGGTCATGTTCAGGTAAACACGACCCAACCCGTTTAACACGACCCAATTTGACATGACCTAACAAAAACAAGAAAATTGTAGACTTATTTTACATAAAACAAAGACATTTAAAACATCACAAATATCTCAAAATAAATACAAATTTTTACAATATTACAAATATTTAAAAAACTTTACAAATATCTCAAAATAATATTACAAAACTAATAGTAATTCATTATGGAGACTCGTTAATGTTGAAATAATTGTAATGTTGAATTCACATTTAAAGTCGGTATTCATAGATAGCAGTGAACCCAAGAGATAGAGAGAGAGAGAGAGAGAGAGAGAGAGAGAGAGAGTTAACTTGACAGTGAATCTCGCCGCCAAGCCAAGAAGACATTTGACTGAGGGAAAGAGGCGGATTTGGAAAATGAAGTTAGAGTTTGAAAAAAATAATTAAATTTATTATATAGTGATGGGTTAATTGAAGTCAAATCAAGTTAGGCGGATTCGTGTCAATCCAATTAAATACACGGATTAATTGGGTCAAATTGTGTTAAACGGGTTGAACTCAAACACGACCCATTAATATTTCGTGTTAATAGGTCGTGTCATACACAAATTTGTACTAAAAATTAGTCAACTCAAACTCATTTATTTGTGTCGTGTTCGTATCGAATTATCATGTCGTGCTAAAAATTATCACCCCTATTTATGGGTAAAACCTTAATCATATAATTTTTCTGTACCATCGAGGGTCTCCTGTTTATTCATGTTCTCATTTTATAAATTTATGAATTTAATTTTTATTTAATAAATTCAATTAATTCATATTTATATATTTATTTATTATTATTCAAATTTTTATTTAAAAAATATTGACTCAAACCTAAGAATATATATAAAATTAAAATGATATTTATAAATTGTAATTACTATTTTAAGACCTTATAATCAATATATATTTAAAAATTAAATAATTTATCCCATAATTGTGTATAAAATGTAATTATATACAGAGAGAGAAAGAGTAACGCGATCATAGAAACTCTGCACTATAGTTTCTGATAGATATTTTTTATGCAATCCGATAGACCATGATCCAACACCCATTAATGAGGTGAGATAAAAATTCAATAAACAAATTTTATCAAGTTTGGTTATGAACTAAAAAGAAAATATCAATAACATATAAATTATGGGATAAAATGATATATAAAAACTATATTTAATATTATAATCAAATCAAATCTTTAAAAAAATGAAGTAAAATATTGTTAGCTATGTGAAGTTAAAGAAGAAGAAGAATATCAACAAATTTGTAACATCTTACTTTTTTAATAATTTGGTCATTGTAAAGGATATTCAAAACTTAAAACTATGGTCATGCACATCATCAATATGACTGGACATAAAAAATAAAATTTATTTTAGAGAAAAATAATATTATTTAGACTTATTTGAGTATAATGAAAATAAAAGTCTAGTGATACAATGATGCATTTGACAATAATATGCTAGCAGTGGATATGAGATGTCATATAACATGCAATTTTGTAGTCACTCAACTTTGGCTATTCAGGAGGATAAAAATGAAATGAAGGGCAATAATGTTTCTGTTCAACCATCTTCTCTTAACCAACAATTTTATTTCAATTTTTTAATATTAAAAGAATTGATTTGATTATAAGTGGAAGTATAGAATGCATATTTTATTAGAATCCTAATTAATAGGCCATTGAAAATTTATTTTTGGTTCATAACCTAGATTGGTAGGTTTGTCTACTGAATTTTTAGCTTATTTGGTTAATATATATCTATATGCATATAATATGACGTTCTCACTCTCAATTTTCTTTTGAATTTTATCGTTTTGCACTTTTGCTCTCGTTTTTGTCTTCGCTCCCGCTCCCGCTCTCATTCTATGTAATCTAAGATAAAATGCGTAAAATTCACACCATTCATTTAAAAAATAAAATAAAATAAATATGATCCATTTCTTTGAGGTGATCTGCATCGTTTATAATAAATATTTTTTGACAAGTCATCTAATATTAATGAGTAAGAGATTTATTTATATCAATAAGTTTTATTTAAATTCACAATAAATAACCAATCAAGAAAAAATATATATGTTAAACTATGAGGCAGATATATTAATTACAACTCATAAGTACAAACTTAAGTCAATAAATACACTTATAACATTTTTTTAAAAATAAAGATCAAAGTGGAGAGTAAAAGTTTTTAGACACTCCAATAAAGGTCATTACACTAGTGGAGAAATAATTTATGTAGTCATTAGTATTTCACGAAGAATGTATATGTATCATTTTTTTTATTTAATAAAAATAGAGTAAAGAGCAAATTTAACCTTTAAATGCAAAGGTTTACATTAAAATCTCTATTTTTAATAGTTTAAAAAAACAACCTATTAGAGATGAATTTTATATTTCACATTAATCAATGTCCTATCTAGTCTTTTAAATTTTATTTTTTTACATATTTTTCTTGCCTATTTCTAATTTATATTACAAGTTGAATCATGTAATTTTTTATTAATTTGTAGCTCAATATAATTTTTTATTTTAGGTATTGTTCATATATTATAATGTACACATATTGATATTTTTTTAGATTCTATATTTTGAGAAAAAAAATCATTTTTTAAAATAATGGGTATAAATCAATTTTAAATCATATAATTAAAAAATAAAAAATGGTACTATTTAATATAATAAAATATTTTTTTTAGTGTTCAGATTTTATGTTGCATTTTACCTTCAAATATAATTTATGATTATGCATATCAATAGGTTAGATTTCAACTCGAATCTGTTTAAACTTTAAACAAGTATGGATCAAATTTTCTATCAATTATTCTGATCCAATCTAAATCTGATTAGAGTTGTCTAAACGGATTCAGATATAGATTTATAATAATTCAATCCGTTTATTAATTCGATCTGAATAAAATAATATATTACTTAACTAAATATCATACATATTATATTTATACTAAAAAATAAGTAAAAAAGAAAGGAATATCAGAATGTAAAACCCCACTTTTTCTATTTTTATTTTGTTTTCATCTCTTTTCTGGTTTTTCCTCTTGCTTTCACTTTAATTTTTTATTTTTCCTCTTTTTTTTTTAGTTTATTATCTAAATTTTTATTATTATTTTTTTGATATACATATATTTTTTATGACAATCGAATCGGATCTAATTTTTAAATTAGGTATACAGAAATCAATGAATTCGCACACAGATTGAATTTTGTAAATCGTTTGAATAATCGGATCATAAAAATTTAATCTGATTCGGATTCGGATTCGGATTCGGGCTGGCCTAGCCGATCGATAAAAATAAGAGCGACAATGAGTCCGAGAAACAATACACTCGTCGTTCTCGAACGGTTCGTAGTTGGCTCGCTCTCGAATACATGGCCATGGAAGCTTCAACCAAAATCTTCAATGTCTCCAATCGTCACTTCTCTAACTCACTCCTCCTCAGAACCCACCCTCTCAATTTCTCCCCCAAACCCCTTCGATTTCCATTCCCAAATTTCCCTCCAAAGTCTCTCTCTCTTCCTCACAATCATTGTCACAATACAAGCATTCAGTCAAAGGCCCTTTGTTCCACTTGCATCCATTTCTCGCCTTCACATCCCTCAATCCCTTCTTTTAATTCAATTCCATTAGGGCTCTCTCAATCCCAATTTTTCAATCCTTTAATCTCAAGCAATCGATTCGCTCGTGTCGTATCTGGGTCAAAAGATAAGTCATTTAAGTGGAATTATGCTTTAGAGGGCGTTGATGGAAGAGATTTGGGAAATTTGGGTGATAAGGGACCAATTGTGACGGTTGTGTTGTTGGGTTGGCTTGGAGCGAAGTTGAAACACTTGAGGAGGTACGTGGAATTGTACAATTCGAGGGGAATTCACGCTGTTACACTCGTTGCTTCGGTGAGAGATGTGCTTTCGTTCGATTTGGGGAGGAAATTACAGGAGAGGATCTCTGAATTTGCGCAAGAGCTTACTACCTGGTTGTCGGAGACGGAAAAGGATGGGCGCGAACGGTTCTTGCTCTTCCACACCTTCAGCAATACCGGTTGGCTTGCGTAGGTTGATTGATTGGACTCTTAATTTATATGCATTTACTTCAATGAGTGGTTTCAAACAATGAGTTCAACTGTTCAATTAATCGATGACAAAATACAATCACTATCAAGTGTAGGCCATTTTGATTGTTGTATACTTGTATAGCACCCATTGGTTTAGAAGTTGTGGTTATTGGTAACAATTTGGGGGTGATAGTTAGAGACATGATGCTTACATATTGATATGTTCTTAGTGGCAATTTGTTATTTTTGTCAATGCAGCTATGGTGCCATTCTCGACACTTGGCAAGACAGAGACGACCTTTTGATGAAGATCAAAGGATGTGTTGTGGATTCAGGAGGAGACCCAGAAATAAATCCTAAGGTTTGTAATTGCATGCTTTGATGTTTGACGTTTAAAGATTGTTTTTTTTATGTGGTTTCGAATCCGTCAATCCTCATGAATTTGTTTGGTAATTCTGATAAAACATCTGACTTTCTGCATATTCAAATAATTGAGGAAACTTATTTGCTTTATTTGTACTGCAAATGCGGTTCCATTTGTTTTACCTTGCTGCAGAAGCAAGGTAACACAAATAGAACTATGATGCTTTACTTGTTTCAATAAATATCAAGGGGAAAGGAAAAGAATATATGCTTATAATCTTTTATGTATTTTATCTTCATTTTTTCTTAAAAACCTATGATTGGTCACCAAGCTTCCAGTTGAATACTTCTTAGTTCTTACTCACTTAACAACGGAGCAGAGGAATGAGTGAATGAATGTCTATCATGTTTCAAAATTATATGTACAAAATATTATCACCCGAAAGAAAAAGAAAAAGAAAAAATTCATGAGTACATGCTGCACATTTATAACTTTTCTTTTGAGCTCAATTTTATGGTTTCTCGAAGCACTCATTTTGACTTCATTCTTTCATGATCATGACTATTCTCAAGTTGTGAGGATCTCAGCCAAACACTTGGAAATTAAAGCAACAGTTCAGTCTACTTGGCACTCATTTTTCCACTGCAAAGGACAGATAGTCCGTTCAGAACTTCAGGTTGATACAGTACTGCACGGGATGGATCCTGCAATTGTTTCGAGAAAGCGATCAGACGACTGGTGAACCCTGAAACAATCACAAGGTTAGGAAACGGGGGCCAGGCGTCCGCCCGGCTTATCCCCTCCGAAGTTTAAGTCAGCAAGGGAAGAAGGATCAAGCTAAATTCACTCAGTTAGAGGGTTCAATTTTGCATACCTTTGTTCATTTTTCTGAAGGGTATTTATACCTGGGCTTGTAAAGATTGCTCTGACACAGAAGTCCTCTCAGTAGTTAATGCTCTTCAGACTTCTCCACGCGTAATGATTGATTTCCCACTTGCATTCCCATCTCATCAATGCTCGGCGCCTCGGACCCGACCTCGGGGCCACGCCGAGCAATCGAGTACCTATGAACGGCGTCTGACACCTATTTCATAGCAGTCGGCGTCTTGAAGGCTATTATTTGTAGGCATGTGCCTGGACTTCTAGTCATTAATGCGCCCATTCTTGGTTGTCAGTCTGAGTCGCGGTAGGTACAGAGGCTCATTAAATGCCCTGTCTTAGTCACTTACATCGCCATAAATGCTGGGTCAAATCGCATTTATTGCCTGTCAGAGGTTGTACTCGGCTCTGCGAAAATACTCACTCTCGGCTTCTTTGCTCGGCTTCGTTAATGTCCTCGGCCTCATGCCTCGGCTCTCCATTACTTGCCCCTGTCCACGTGTCGTCCCAGGGGCTGCTGAATGTATCATGAGTCCCTTCAAGTACTATTCGGATACTTGAGGGTATGCATTGGATAAGCACCACTCAGCTGAGCCAACTGCCCAACAGTTGCGAATTGGTCAGAAGATACTGTATGACCTTGCCCGGGCCTAAGAGTTGTTTTTATGAGATACACCACAAAACCCTGGGTTTTGTGTTAAGAAACTAGGATCTTTGCTGGACCTGATGCTTAGGTCAAGTACAAGCCCTCAATTTGGCTATAGTAGTAGCACCATCACTAGTGTTATGTGTTTTGATTATTTTCTTTGTTGTTGTTTTTTTGCGTGAAAAAGGGGGGGGGGGGAGGGGGTCAGAAATATCACTTTTAGTTAGTTGGGTCATAATTGGTTGGGTGCAAATGTGCTTATTCTTACGTTTTTAGCCACCCATGTTCTCTTCATATAAGCCAACGGTATTTCGTTGTTGTTACAAGGGACCAAAGCTTGTCAATGTTAAGCATGTAATTCATGAGGAATGTAAAAAAAAAAACAAAGGAATCGTTGTGTACAAGTGTCATAAGTGTATTCTTTGCTATGAGATTGTTTGTTGTTCTCTGTCTTCCACTCCTTTTTTTTTTATGTGTGCTGGGTGTTGATATTGTTGGTCTCATTAAAAATCATTCCCATGCTACATATTTTGTAGTCAACTTCTTTGGTGTTCTTCACCTACAGTATTCCTTGTTTCTCAAAACCCATTAATTTTATTTGTCTTTCCTTCTATTCTGATAATTGCATAAGACATTCTCTGTTTTCTAGCTTTCGTCATGCTAAATATCTTCAAGAACTGGGACAAGTAGTAGTCATTAATAGGTCCTTCTCATTCCTTGGTAGGTCTGGGCCGCTGGATTTACTGCCGCCCTGCTGCAGAAACGTAGCTCCTCGGTGTACCCTTCAGTTAACCCTGGAGAACAAAATGAATTAAGCAGTGGAGTTCCGATGCCAATGATACAAGAAAAGGAACCTTTGTTAATTGAAACCTTGCTCCTGTTTGCATTTGAGAAGCTCTTTGCCTTTCTTCTTAACTTGCCTGATGTAAATCAGTAAGCATGTCTTGTATCTCCGGACTTACATACCTTTGTCTTAAACTTCAAATGGTGAAATAGAAGATGCCTTAGATATTATCAGAACACGTGATGAATAATGGTTGTTGTTGTCCCTTCTCTTTGTTTAACAGGAGGTTGATGAAGAACATTGATGCCCTCTCGAAGAAGCAGCCGCCTTGTCCTCAGCTTTATTTATATAGTTCAGCTGACAAGGTCATTCCATTCCGCTCCGTAGAGTCGTTTATTGATGACCAGAGGAGAATGGGGAGAAAAGTACGGTTTTATAACTTTGGCACGACCCCTCATGTTGATCATTACCGGATTTTCCCTGATTTATATACGTTGCAGCTTCAGAATTTCTTGAAGGAGTGTTTAGCCATGGTAAAACAAGTTTAGAAGCAAGCTAATGCAGATTGTGTACCAGTCATTTGATTTGTTTGATAACTGCTTGTGCTGTGTCATTAAGGCCAGGGGCAATAATTTTAGAGAATAGTTCCTAATTCTGATGTTAGTCATGTTACAGATTCAATGTGTATTACTATCTTATCCAGCTAATGCAATGCCATTCCTCTCTCTCTCTCTCTCTCTCTCTCTCTCTACACACACAGTCTCTTGATCGCGATATCTCTTTATGCATAGTTGTGTGTTTGTTTTGGGATGATAAATTGATCAAATGACCATCTAACTTAGTAACTAAACCCATATAGCAGATCAACCTACATGGGATTAGTTTTGCCATAGGTGGTCTGTTTCTGCATGGATTTGGAAGCTCGTGTAACCCAATTAGAATTTAGGAAAATTTCAGTACTTAAAACTTGCTCCCTGTGAAAATTTATAAAACATTTGGGGTCTGGTTTATAATTTATTTTGGAATAATTTACTCCTCGGGAGAGTGTCTCTCCTCTTTCCTTCTCTTCCCTCTCTTTCCTCTTTAGTCACCTGACGAATCAATCCTCCTCAAGAATCACACAGGCTGCGTAGTCCACTTATCTCCACCTCATATAAATCTGCTCGTGATAGGAGCCCAAGGAGGCTCAATGGAGCTGTCAGGAGGTAACCCAATAACCCAGCAAAAGTTTTTTCAATTGTTGGAGATTTGATCATTTTTTGAATCTTTTTATTTTATGAGAGACAAAACATTGTGGTCTATAAGAAAAAGTACCTGTTTTCTTGCTAATGCATTGTTGCTTGTTTGATGTTTGTTAAAATGCCACAAACAAAAGCCATGAGAAAATGAGCAAAGTGTGCTAGTAACCATGACTACACGGAGGCCTATAGAAATTATTCACTTTCTAAGCTCAAAAGGGCTGCAATTTTGATCTATTTGAATCTTGAAATTTTCAAGTGGAATGGTTTGTCGATGTGCATTGACCTTGATTACTCAGTGTTCATGCTAATACATTATTTTACTAATTATTTTGACTAATGTTACTTTTCAAGCAATCTCTATAATATGCTAGTAACTCGGGTCTTCGGAATTGGTTTAATTATATGGTATCATAATTATTAATTTTTAATACAATCCATGAGGTTGATCTTTAAAGGCTTATCGTCTTGTTGAGTTTTAATTAGTTTGTGTTAAATTTTGGATTAAAGTATTGAGAATTTGCCTTTTATGGATTATACTTTGGATTAAATTGTTCCATTTATTAAAATTTACAAATTTTCTTGCAATTGATTAAATTTTTCCTGGCTTAGTTCGGTTTAATAGACTTGGGATATATTGAATTTTTTCTAATTTTTTTTTATAAATTCGCTTGATTTATTTTAGTTATGGGTAAATTACATTCACATCCCCTGATATTTGACTAAATGACACAGAGCCCCCTGACATTTCTACAATTACACGGAGACCCCTTGTCTACGTCAACAGGTGACTGTGTTAGCATAAGTGGTAAATGACTATTTTAACCCTTTAATTTAATTTAAAATAAAATAATAAATAATAAGTAATAAGTAAAATATATTATCAAAAATTAAATTAACCAGTAACAAACCCCATCACAATCCTTACACCACTGACCGACGTCTCCTTCATCCTTTACACCACCGACCGCTGCCACCACTCCTCTCCTCTCTCTCTCTCTCTCTCTCTACCAACCTGCAACAAACTCCATCACAACCAACTTTCCTAGCTCAGCTGCCACCACCACCAGCACCACCACCACCACTCCAAACCCATAACTTAGGCCCTCGCCCCCTCCCTGCGACAAACCCCATCAACCCATCACAACTGCCACCACCATCACCACTCCAAACCCATCATTCTAATCGACCCAACCTAGCTGCCACCATCATTCCCAACCCCTTCTCTTTCTCTCTCTACCTCTCTCTTTTCTATCCCTTCAGATCCACCCAACCTCTCCTTACAACAAACCCCATCAACCCAACCTAACTGCCACCACCACTCCAGACCTATGACTCCCAACCCCCTTCTATTTCTTTCTCTCCTTCTCAGATACCCCAGCTCTTTGCCCCTTCCCTATACCAAACCCCATCGACCCAACCC
>CM042190.1:27830856-27852299 GCA_023539305.1 Ilex asprella
CCCTGCAACAAATCACATTGCACCAACCCCCAACTGCCACCACTATCACCGCTCCAAACTCAACCTTCCCAACCCCAACTGCCATTGCTATCATCACTCCAAACCCGCTACTCTCAGTTAAACTAATTGTCCTAATTAATGGTCATTTTTAATTAATTTTAAATAAATTATAATGGTTTAATGTTAATCTTTGATTAATTTTTATAATTACATAATTAATGTTGGTAAAATGATAAATTATGATAATTAATGGACAAGATTATCTTAAAAAAGGTGCACATGTTATTGCGGGGTAATTTTGAAATTAGATTAATTTTTTTTCTGACATCACTATTTTCTGTTACTCAGACAGACTAACAACAAAAAGATTAAAGGGATGCTTGTGTCATAATTTTTAAATCTCAAGGGATTGGTGTGTAAATTTAAAAATATTAGGGGGTTTCCATATTATTTGATCAAATGTCAGAGAATGCGAGCCTTTAGTTATTTATGCTCTTTGGAAGGTATTTGTTAAAAATTAAAGGACAAAGTATTGACTTTTTGTCTTAACCAATCAATGAATTTTTCGTTTGATAAAGATTCAGTTTTTAATTTTTAAAAAATTTGAAGTTTAAACTCGTTTGATAATTATTTTAATTTTTTTAATTGAAACCGTTTTCAAAATTATCTCAGATTTTGAAAATGAAAAAAAGTCGATTAAAAAAAAATGGAATGGGCCATCGAGTCTGGTTAACAACAAACTAATCAGTGTACCAAAAAATTAGCCAGCAAAAATATTTAAACTCTCAAACTCTCTCTCATCTCATCGTCCCTCTCATTCCTTTCGTTCACAGCATCTCATCGTCTCTCTCAGTCCCTTCGTTCACATAGCAGGTTCGTCCAGCCGAGGAGTTCTAGCATAGCAGGTTTAACTTTGTCTTTCTCGTCTGAAGCTCTCTCATCGTCCATCATACACATACGCACAGAGGGAATCAAGCACAACCTGAAGAATTCTCTCTCTCCTCACTGAAAAATTACGTCACCAATCAACATAATCCATCTGCTAATACTCGCCGGAGAGGTACGAATCATATGATCTCCCTCTACTTGTCACTGTAAAGACAATTATATGAGTTAGATTTTCTTGGGCTTTTATAAAAATATAGGGTCTTTGTCAGCTTTGTTCCAGATCTCGTATCTTTGATTAAAGATGCACACTTTGGATTTTTGGGGAGTTTTCTGTTAACGTTGATGGTGAATTTAGGGGGTGGGGGGGAATTGAATGTGTATTTGATTAATATCTGGGGATATTTTTTGATATTTCATGGAATAGAAGAGGGCGTGAGATCAGGGGGTGTTGAAGAAAAAGAGCTCGTCTGGTTGTTTGATTATCAAAAAGAAAGGGGATGGGATGGGTGGGGTTCGTCCATCGGGTTCACGTAAAGATAAGAAGAGGTCTAGATTAATTCTTAGCGATTCGGGGTCGAGTGATGAGTTTCTAGAGTTAGTTCGGAGGAAAGTAACATGCAAGTGTCGTAATGACTCAGTTGATTTTAGAAAGAATGTTGTAGACAATAGAGAATTTGTTAAGAATGACGAATCTGGAAGTGAAGAGAGAAAGGAAAGTAGGTTAGATTTGTTTGAATTCAATGAGTATGGTGAATTCGATGGAAAGATAATGAGGAATGATTATATGATTGGACGCAGGGAAAGTCCCATGGAATTTGGAAGTGGGTCTAGTAGAAACATAACGGGTGGGAGGAATAAAGGAATCAATTGCAATGTAAAGAGCATGTTGATCGGCTATGCATCCGACTACCCTGGCGATGTAAGGTAGCATAGAATTTGCATTCCTGTACTTGATTCAAAGTTATTTGTTGACATGTAGTATTATGATAATTGGGAACTCAACAGATAGCTATAGTAGCTGAGTGGATACCAGTTTCTGTTATTTCTTGGAGATAGCTATAGTAGCTGACTAGAGAAATGAAGCTTTGGCTGTATTTGAAGTAATCTTAATGGATTGGGAACACATGTATCTGGAAAGAGATAGGATATGCAATTATGAAAGAATATTTGAGAATAAGGGTATATTCCAAAAGCATATGTGAATCCGTTGAGAAAACATTTTTGTATTTATTTGGAAACCAATATAAGGACGGAATCATGAAGGAGTGACATCTTTTTGTGTTGACCTTGGATTGTCTGTTAAGAGACTATATGAACTTTGTAAGAAATAGAAGTTTAAAAATGCCTCCTTGTTGCTATTGTATTGTTGCTACAACAAATTTACTTATGGGATATATGCTATCTTTATGGGATATATGTAAGTTTGGCAGTGAAATTTTTATATTTGTTGTAGTACATTATGGGATATATTTGTAGTATGGATGTTTATGAATTATGTTATACATTAATATGTTATCTTTATATTATGTTATTTTTACAGTTAAACTAACATGAAAGTGTATGGTGTAAATAAGTTGTTCATAAAATAATTTAGAAGTGTTTATCAAACAAGTTTTTTGTTTTTGTTTTCATTTTTTTTATAACAAAAAATATAAACCGAAAACCATTTCAATTTTTTTTAAAAAAAAAAAAACTGAAAACAAAAAACGTTACTAAACGTAACCTTAACTTTCCATGAGTTTTAACTTTCAAGTTGTCCCCGTTATAGAACAAGAGCAATGTTATTCAGACCTAATTTATTGATATATTTGCTGACCTAATTTACCGTGACCTTTGGATTCACTGTAGACCCCATTAAACATTGAAATTTGGTATTGATCCAATGATTCCTATGAAACCACATCATTATATCAGCAAATTAGATCAATTTTTTAGGTCCAAATAATATTACTCTATAGAACAATGTCGGCTCCCCCCCCCCTAATTTAATTACATTGACTTAGATGAGATTGACTTCAGAATTGAATTCAGCTCAATCCATCGTCAGCTATCTAAACATCTTCTAATACTTTTGGATGGATTCAATTCCACCTCTTAGGTGTTATTAAAATTGACATAATTTGATTTAAGAATAATATTACTCAAATGAAACTTAAAAAATTGTAATCCAAAATGCATGTTATCTATTGGATGAGTAGGTTCTATTCAATTTTTTAGTGGGGCTCACTCATCCAACACTGATCTAAGAGATGATATATATTTAAGTTATAATTTTTGAATTCCATTTAAATTGTTTAGTGTTTTACTTGATTTAATTCTATACACAATATCAAGTGACTTTGGAAATTGTCATCCATGAACAAGAAGTTCAGGTTCAATGCACTTCAGAATGTGATGGTTCGGTGGACCGAGTTAGATTCGTAGTAGGTAAAGAAAGTCCAGGTTCAATGCACCTCCTCAAATAGTTAGTTGGGAGGGGAGAGTATTGGGCTTTTCTTTTGTTTTTGGGCTTCAACCCAATTCCCATTCTGGTTTTCTCTCTATAATTGTCGGTACGGCCACGCGTCTTCTCTCTAACTTCCACCTCAGAAGACAATCCCATTCAATTCCTCCTTCCTTGTCCAGCAATAATGATAATTCTCAACAATTCAGCCACAAATTCAGAAATTTCTCCGCCGGATTCGTACGGAGCTGTTGTTCTCGGAGGCACCTTTGATCGCTTGCACGATGGTCACCGCCGTTTCCTCAAGGTCCTTTCCTTTCTCTCACTCCAGCGCGCGCACACACACACGGTCTCTATGTAATCACTTATTGATGAAGAAAGTATACTTGAATGGAAATTGCAGGCAACGGCGGAGCTTGCGAGGGATCGAATAGTTGTTGGAGTTTGCGATGGCCTCATGTTGACTAAGAAACAGGTACACCGTACAATAAATTTTGTGTGTTTGTGTGTGTGTGTGTGTATACATATATATTTGCTTGTACGGGTGTGGACTTCATTGTTACTGTGATAATAGGTTTGATTATCAGTTGATGATGAAATTATTGATTTTGATGAGGTATTGAGACGTTCCAACATGCTATTTTAGTTTTTTAGAACGATTTCTTTAATGTTTAATGTAGAAAAACAGAAGCAATACATTAAATTGGTTGATTGTTGAAGTTGAGGTATATTTGATAACCTTGTTCGAATTCAGAGTTAACAAAAGTTATAGTTGGAAATTTAAGAGCCAAAACATTACATGGGTAGTCGCTTATTGGATGAGCATCCATCCATTCATTAATTAATGGAAAAATCTATACTCACTATCACCCAAACGGCCTTGCTACATGAGAATTAGGCTGAAAAACTAGTGTCTTGGTGTCAGATGATTTTTCTGAAGTTTTCCTTTTAACAATTCCAGGCCATAAACTGCTAACTGCGTGCATTGTGATTTGTGATTCGTTTGTCATTGCTAAATGTTGATGTTGTAGTTTATATGTTTCCACCTGCTGTTCAGCAAAACTTGCTAGACTTTTATCTCAAGTCAACCAAATTTTCATTGACTTAGTTAAGTCGAGGTGTATTTTTGGGGACAAAATTAAACATGCTATGGGCTGTTAGCCTGTTAGCTTGGGTGGAATCATCTTCTACCACTAAAGGACAGCTACTGCAAGGTTCAATTCTTGGTCGGGATGTTTGCATGTATTTAACTGAATAAGACAAAAAAGGAATGAACAAATTTGATAAAAAAAAAAAAAGTTTTACTAATGAGGATGTTAACAATTTCTTTACAGGTAAGTGTGTTTTTTAGATCACCTCTTTCCTGATGAATGGTGCCTATATTGATGTGAATGGCAGCTAAATCGTTCAAATTACTTCTAATTTAATGTCTGACATAACTACCAAATCCTCTCAAAGAAAAAAAAAGGGAAAAGTCAAAGGGTAATAAATAGGGAAGAAGAAACAGAAATAGAGTTGCTGATAAGTGGTAACTGCTCACCAAACAATCATTGGTAAATATTTCCAAGGAATCAATTTTTTTTGTCTTCTTGCTTATTGATGCTGGTCTTTCCTATATGTTATATGGAATGGTAACAATAATATGAAATTTGTATCTACTTTTGCAGTTTGCAGATCTAATAGAGCCCATTGAGAAAAGAATGCAAAATGTTCAAGAGTACATTAAGGTACTTAGCATATCCTTTTCTTTTTTCTATGTGAAGTTGGCACTACAAGTTTAAACCACTTTTGAAATTTGCATCAAAATAATTTCCTTTAAAATTGCATTTACTCATTGTAGCTGAGCTGATATTTGAAGTGGTTCATGTATTTAGCTGTATCCCCCTGCTGTGTATCAACTTCCAGCACATTGTATACTGCCACATGCCCATAAGTGGGAGGCCATTTTCCAAATAATAGGAACAGGAGGTGCAATTGCTTTATTGTGATGAATTTATAGAGAGTTGACACTTGCCGTGGGAATAAGCTATGAAGTGCCTTCTGCCTAAAGACAGGCACCATCAAGCCCACTACCTTTGCTGCAGATGGACTACCTGGCCATTACCTCTGCTGTTATAATTGCCCATTTGGCACTATTTTGCTTGCAGAAAAGCTTTTTCCCTTCTGCTGTTGTGGTGATCTGATTTTTTTTTTCTGCAGTCCATTAAACCTGAGCTGCTGGTGGATGTTAAACCGATAATAGATCCCTATGGTCCTTCCATCATTGACGAGAATTTGGAAGCTATTGTTGTTAGGTACATTCCTCAATCAAGAACTTTTTCTCTTTTTCTTTTTTTTTTCCTTCTTTGAGTATGTGTGCATTTGGTTGGGGGATTGTTCTGGTGGGTATGAGTGTGTAATTTGTATCTAACTTGTGTCTGTAAGTATTCCATTGAGATGGTGGCTTCAAAAGTCAAGGCATCCTTTCCGTGTACTTATTACATACCCTTTTATGTGCAGGGGTTTTCTTTGCATTTTGTACAGCTTGTATCAATAGCTGCAAGCATAGTCTTGTCTACAAATTGTCACTAACAATGTTTTTCCTTTATATGAGCATAATGATAGCATGTCTTTACTTTTCCTTTCAACAATTGTTGGATATTTGCCAAATCCATGTCCAAAAATTATTTTTGGTTCAGACCAAACTGAATGATGAGCTTTTTATTTATTGTTGGGGGTTATTGTTGGAGGTTATCTAACTTGATTTGTTTGTCTGGTAGCAAGGAAACTTTACCTGGTGGACTGTCTGTCAATAAGAAGAGAGCTGAGAGGGGCCTCTCACAACTACAGGTTTTGGTTCTTGTTTTACATATCTTTGGCTAACTGCAAGAAAATTGAATTGCAATGTACTATGTTAAGATGATTGTCAAAGATAAAAAATCACCATGGAGGATCCTGTGCAGGTTGAAGTTGTAGATCTAGTACCTGAAGAATCTTCTGGTGATAAGCTAAGTTCCACGACATTACGGAGGCTTGAGGCTGAAAGGATAAAGAAGATTCAGTTAGAATAGCAGGTATACCTGTTTTGAGTCGACACCAGATTCTTGTACGATAGTTCATTGTTGTTTCTACAAGTTTGACAACGTAGACAAATACTGATGTCAACAAGAATTTAGCACCTCTCCATTATTTATGGCTCTTCAATAAGATTTTGTCTGGAAAATGTGAAATCTCTCTCTCTCTCTCACTCTGCATGTGTGTGTGCGCGCGCGTGGGTGTGAAGAGCATAGAGTGAACAAGCTGATTGGTGCTTCATTGGAGAAACATGGAGAGTTCCAAGAAGGACCCGTGATTGTGTTGGACAGTCGCAACACGAGCATGAAATTCCATATCCTTGGGAATCTGATCAACAAAACTTGGGCATTTGGTTACGAGCCTCTTTTTGCATGACAATAGAAAGTATATGCATGCAGGTTCCCTATAATTTATCATTCTCTCTTTTGTGATTGGTAACTCTTACCCGGTCAATGATCTGGGTTCCGACCTTCATTACCGTAGTCGAGGTACGAATATTTTTATTACTGTTTTTTTTCTTAAAAACACAGTCGAGCTCGAGCATGAACATTGCGGAAAGAATAAGATGAATAATCTCAAGTTGTAATATGGATAAGTTGTAAATTTAGACATTCTAAATTCAAATCTTAACAATTCGTTGGAGCGAGGGAATATTCTAATCTCGACTTAAATGACTTACTTTTTACTAGATCAGGGAGGGAATTAATCGATGTGAGTGTAAGTTGGCCTAAATATTTGAGTGTTGAACAAAATAAAAATAGATGAATGAGTAGATGAGTCGCTTGTAAAGATTGAATTCAAGTTTTAGACTTGGTATGCACACCTTATCTCATCTCAGGTGCAGTTTGGAATTTACATGTTCCAGAGGACCATCTGATGGTTTTTTAATACATTATTTTCTGAACGGACATTTGTATCATTCTTTGTTTCCAGTTTCGAACTCGAAATTTCTACAGGAACTTTGTCTTAACAACTTTGGAAAAACAAAAGAAAAAGCTCTAACGTTGGATCCATCAAATTACACACGCATCGTGTATGAGATAATTCAGAGATTATAAGTCTTATTTCGAAAAAGTGGAGGTTGCCGATTTGAATATTATTGAGATGAGTAATACTATTTGGACCTAAAACACTGACCTAATTTGCTGACCTAATTTATTTTGATATTTGAATTGATTGTAGGTCTCATTAAACATTGGAACTTGGTGTTGATTTAATGGTTTTAATAAAGACACATCATTATGTCAAATTTTTAAATACAAACAATAATATTCTTTAATTTTTACATATGCAATTAGGGTGATGCATAATTTGGTATGTAGTCTCAAACCAAAGGATTATCTTCATCTATTTTCCAAATTGTGCTGTAGTGAAACGATGTCGTATTTGTTTCAGTACTAGCAAGTCACAACCGACTTTAGCGGGATATTGAATTTAACGGCTATTTCCGGAGCAACGAAAATTTCAAATATTTGAAACCGAACGATCGCGATCCCTATCCTCTTTTTAACTCCCGCAAGAGTTTCTTCTCAGCCCAACTCTTTCGTTTTGGCTCTGATCATTCTTTTCCCAAACCCTAGTTAAAAAAGAGAATCGCCATTGAATTCTTCAAGGTTTGAACTAACCCATTTTCAATTTCTTTCTTTTATTCGTATTTTTTTACTAATTCATACACCTGTTTGATTCAGAATTCTGGTGGCAAACAAGAAGCACCATTGAATTCTTCAAGGTTCGATTAAACCCATTTTCAATCTCTTTCTTTTATTCATGTTCGTTTACTAATTTATACATCCGTTTGATTCAGGATTCTCGTTGCAAATTCTCTTGGAACCCAGAAATTCCAAGAAATTAGCCTTTAATTTCTACTCTGCAAAAAAGGGTACAATACTCAAGTGTTCCTTTCATTTGTCTGTGTATGTGGGTCTCTATAAATCTCTATATCTATGTGTAAATCATGTAAGACTGTGTTTTCTTCATTCATGTGCAGGTGGGTCTTGAAAAATTGTTGCGAAAATGAATGATCTTATGACAAAATCGTTTCTAAATTATGTGGAATTGAAGAAACAATCCCAGATGGACCTCGAAGCCGAGAGGGACATTGAATTAGGCCAACTCAGCCCCACAGATGAAGAGAACCTTTCTCAGTTCTTTCAAGAAGTCGAAGCAATCAAGGCCGACATGGAAGAGATTACTAATCTCCTTATTGATCTTCAAAATCTGAATGAAGAGACCAAATCCACTCACAGTGCCAAAGTTCTTCGCGGCCTAAGGGATCGTATGGACTCAGACATGGTTTCTGTTCTTCGAAAAGCCAAGATTGTGAAGGTAAGACTCGAAGCACTGGATAAATCGAATGTGGGTAATCGAAGAATATCAGTGGCCTATTCTGAAGGCAGTGCAGTTGATAGAACAAGAGTTTTGATTACCAATGGGCTGAGGGCAAAGCTTCGGGACATGATGAATAATTTTCAGACTTTGAGAGAGAGAATATTATCAGATTACAAAGAGAGTTTGAGGAGAAGGTATTACAACTCGACCGGGGCAGTCCCGAGTGAGGAAGTGATTGAAAAGATGGTTTCAGGAAGTGGGAAAGTTGAGATATTTGAAGGGACGACAGAACTGAACTTGGAGAATAAGGAGAGGCATGAGGCTGTGATGGACATTCAGAGGAGTTTGAATAAGCTTCATCAGATTTTTCTTGATATGGCTGTTTTGGTTGAGACACAAGGTGAACAGATTGATGATATTGAGCATAATGTGGTCAGTGCAGGAAGCTATATCAGTGGTGGAACTAACAGTCTTTTTTACGCTAAGCAGATAAAGAAGAAGGGGAAGAAATGGGTTTATTGGGTGTGGGCTGTGGGGCTGATCATTTTGCTGGTGTGCTTCGTTGCAATGTTAAATTCTTGAGAATGAAGTTGAAGAAGGTAGGCATTAGTTTAGAAGATCATTTTGATTGATTTTGGGTCTGGGTCTGTAAATTCTTTTTTTTGGGCTGAGCTTTTCTGAGCTCAATGCTTTTTGTTGCTGTGATGGGCACTTCTTATGGACATTTCTGTTGTTTAGTTTGAAATAGAACTTTTTGGGTCCTTCATCAAACCCCCCCCCCCCCCCCCAAATAGCTGAATACAATCTGGAAGTGAAATGAAATATAACCTAGGTATCATCAGTTAGAGTCATGGAAATACTGTATCCTCGTATAAGAGTAAGACCGCATACATTTTTTCCAGACTGCTATTAGAGGGATCCTTCTTCTTCCATTGCCTAACCCCTTACTGAAACGTTGACAAACAATGCAAATTAGATCCAACTATTGTAGGGTGTTTGGATTATCTTTGTGTTTGTTGTTGTGGTTTAACCAAACCTCTGTTTAATGTGGTTGTCTAAATGTAATGTGGTTATATCACAACAAAAAGCGCCAAACAACCGCACAAAAGTGGGTCAGAATTTGATGAATGTGTGCTTTCTACCAAATGAGACCGTCAGAGGGTATGGTGGACATCCGAAGAGTTTTGGTCAAACACTAGCGAGTTCACTCAAGCATTTTTAGTGACTTGTTTTCATTTTGATGTTGAATTATTGACTTTGTGATGTGTTGTGTTCCCACAGAACTGGCATGGCTGTCTGTGCGGGGCCCCCACTCACAAGCACTTTATTTTTGAGAATAGGGTCATAATTCGACCGAACTTTCTGAAATTAAGTCCAAACTTGTCGAGTTCGTTTTTTAAATGAATATAAAAAAATATTTAAACTTGACTTATTTAAAACTTAAGTCGAGCGCAAATAATTTGACTATTTTATATTTACATATAAATTATCCTAAAAATTTGTTCAAACTCAGCTCTTTTAGAATACAAGTCGAGCGCAAATTAAGTTTTATCCGAGTTGAACTAGAGCCCGAATAATACGTCTCGATTAACACCCCCACATACAACTAGTGTGCGTGTGTGTGGAATAGTATTTGTTGCATGAAGGATATAAAGGAAACACGACATTTCATTACTAAAACAAGCAAATTGTATTTTCCCGAGCCAGGGAGAGCTCTACAAAACAGGAGCCAAAAAGGGGAAAAATGGGAACAAGTAAGATGAAGAAGAGGAGGAAAACTGTTCAGCTGACGCTTAGATGCTGTGTGGCAGTCCATGATTCCTCCGGCTCTAGCTGGACATTTCCAATCTGAGGTGAACATGAAGGAGGGGAAAACATAATCAACTTCCAGGAAGAATTAATTAGACAATGCCTGCTGCATCAGGAAAGACTATCTGAAGACTGTTCAACCATCAAAATACCACATGTTGGCTTGATAGCAGAGAAGATAATGAAAAGCAACCAAAAAAAACAACTTTTCGGGCCACACTCATCCATGATTTGCTGATTGAACTACCTAGATCGACTTTTGCAAGCAGTAGAATGCTCTCATACCTTGGCATTTTCAACGCAAACAAAATCTTTATAGCATGCTTCCATTGTCAGATATGGGTTCCACAGTACTGCATCTGACCAACTGAATATACAAGAACGGAAAGCCAATTAAATGCAATGCGAAAAAATTGATTTGAAAACCGAACAAAGGTTCACATGAAGTTTCCATCTAACTTACTTTGAATTCCGAATGGATATTGTATCACCCAAACCATTATCCAGGTGTAACTCATCAGGGGCTTCAAGATAAACGCAGTCAACAAATCCCGGAAATGTGACTACATCCCTGAGTTGAGAAGATAAAGGTTAGGAAGAGACCTTTATATTGTGAAAATTGAATGAGGCAACAGAGAATTTCAGAGTTTTATGTTGCTCAGGGAGAGCATGCACACTTTTTTGTTGCCAGCAAAGAGGGCATGCCATCAGAAGTACAAGAAACTCCCAATTATTTACCAAGTGAGGAAAAACTGTACTCTGCATAAACTATATCATACTTTATGTTGGAAGCATCAACATAATCATATAAACTCGAAACTCACTATGTAAATTACAGATCTGTATCAATTCTTTCAAAGGAAATCATTACTCTAGATCATCGGACAAACAATGTTTTCTAGAAAAAAAATGCTAACCTTTCTTGGATAAGAGCTACAAGAGATATGGTACAGACCTTTCCTCCTTGCCCTCCAGTGGATTTTTCGGATCTGGGTCTTTATTCAGTGTTTTGCAACCTTTTAAGCCTCTGACCGACGCACCAGTCACAGAAGCCTGCATGACAGAAGCAAAACCATTGCAACATTCTCTATAATTTTTAAGGGGCATTTAATCCAATAAAATCATGCAAATACAAAAACTTTCAAGTTTCATAAAATGCTATGAATAGAGAACATTTTCAAAGTATTATACAATTTCTAGATTATATATTTGTTAAAAGACTAATTGGGTTTTAAATCCACAACTAAGTTTCAAAATTGAATCTCTCAAGCTAGTCATTAGAAACTTGGTGTTGCTTTTTCCCAAACACGGCACAGTGTTGCTTACACTGAAGTATGTATGCAGGGCAGTATTGAATGAAAATGGCTTTCTGTCCTTATTAGTAATTTTTAATTCTGTTGAGAGGCTCTTTTTTTCTAGGATGACCTGCGAACAAGAGAAAGAAGAAAACAGTAAATAATCAGATCAAGGGACTGCTAAATGAGGATATCTAAAGTCTAAACTACAGAACAAAACTAGGACTAAGGTACAAGTGCATAGCCATTTGTCGCCTGTTCCTAACATGTGGATTCATCAAGTTGTACCAAAGCTGTGTTTGGTACAATCAGGATGAAAACAAACCCATAACTATCTAGTCAAAAATAGTCTAATGTAAACTGACAAAGTTACCTTGTATAGAGCTTGGAAATTAAAATCCCACATAGCATGACTATATGGACCATCTTTTAGCTCTAGAGTGACAACAGGATTTCCTTCAACATTTTCAGAATCAGCAATCGACCAAGTCATATTTCTTGCAAACCCATGCTGTGAACCACATAAGCATCTTGAAAGTTCAATATCAAGAATAGGAAACTGGAAATTAATACTGCGAATTTTGACAAAGGATTAACCACTTTTTGCGGGCATTGACTAAAAATGGAAAAGTAAAGATTTCATTCACTAATGACTCAACTACAAGGTCTACAATGACCAATACCAGAATCTAGGTGTTCTCAGATTAAACCAATCAATGGCAGCAACAAATCTATTCAGGGTATCCTTTCTAGAAGATTATCCATTTCACCCCTATCATCTAATTGATCACTATCCAGATAGTACAATATAGATCTGTAAATATTTATTGAAGGCCTTTGTTAGGGGGGGAAGTGTGTTGGAGTATCAGTGTGAGGCTTATTTCATAAGAAACACAATGATAGATATCTGCTGATTACTAAGGACACAATTCAAGGCGTACCTGCTGCATTGGGCCTGGTCCAAACTGCGGGAAACAATGTGGTATTCCTCCACTATCCCAGAAGAGAGACAATCAAGTCAGTAAACATGGCCAATCCCAAATATTTAAGAGATTAGTATATTCAAAAATATTTCAACTCCTTGTAATGAAAGACAAGGATTCCAGATCCGAAAACAATTTGTTGGGCTTTTGTGGAGACTAGTTTTGTGTTGATCCAAGCTTGGGTCTGAGGAGAGGCGTACTGAGAGAGCAAGAGTACAAGAGGCTACACAACCACCATACAATACCATAAGTCCAAAACCTAGCAAATAATAGAAAGCTACCGAGTATGCCGGTCGTTTCTCACGACACGCGTCTGGACGCATGAGCATGTCGCGTCCGAACGCAACTTCCAGTGTGCTCACTTCTTGCTCTTTCTACCTTCTGTCACTTGCATCCGGACGCACGTCCTTGCACCGTCCGGACGCCCTGCAGCGTCGTGGATATAAGCAAATTGCCGAACCACGTTAAATCTGTGTGTCTTGTTCTTTCTTGTTTCTCATTAATTTTATGTTCTTGGTTTGTTCTTCGATTGATGTGTGTTTGTTTGTGGATTTTAAGAACGTTATAAATCCCAACAACTGGTATCAGAGCTCTAGGTTCAGAGGTCAAGGGTTTACACAATGGCTGAAGATAAAGTCAAGATCAAAAAATTCAATGGCACGAACTACGCGTTCTGGAAGATGCAGATAGAGGATATTTTACATCAGAAGGACTTGTATTTACCAATCGATGACACGAAGCCAGCGGATATGGAGCAAGCAAAGTGGGATGTTCTGGATCGCAAAGCCCTAGGGACTGTGCGACTATGCCTCGCGCCGTCAATTGTGTCAAACATCGCCAAAGAAAAGACTACATTAGATTTGTTCAAAGCCCTAGAAAGAATGTACAAAAAGCCTTCAGCGGTGAATAAGGTATATTTTATGAAAAAGTTGTTTAACTTAAAGATGTCTGAAAATACGATTGTTGCTGAACATATCAACGAATTTAATACGGTCACGAATCAATTAAAATCCGTGAGTATTAATTTTGATGATAAAATTAGAGTTCTTGTTCTTTTATCAAGTCTGTTAGAAAGTTGGAATGAACTTGTCGTGGTGGTAAACAATTCTTCCGGGTCTGGAAAGATAAAACTGGAGGATGTTGTGTCATTGATATTAAGAGAAGAGGCTCGGAGAAGAACATCGGGTGAGGATGTTGTTTCGGGTTCAGCACTCAATACGGAGGAGAGAGGCAAGTCTATGAAAAAGGGAGGCAAAGGAAAGTCGTCTACGAGAAACAGAGGCTAAAGTAAATCTCGTGGTGGAGATGAGAGCTGCTAGAATTGTGGTCAGAAGGGGCACTGGAAGCGGGACTGTAAGGTACCTAGAAAGGAGCAGAATGGGAATAATCAAAGTGGTAAAAATACTGTTAATATTTCTGAAGAGTCTGATAATGATGCTTTCTCGCAGTGAATCTTGGATTGTAGACTCTGGAGCTTCATTTCATGCTACTCTACGCATGGATGTGCTACAAAACTATATGCAGAGAAACTTCGGTAAAGTGTATTTGGGCGATGATGAAGTCTGCAATATAATTGGGAAAGGAGATGTGTAGATTACTCAGACAGACGGGACGGTTCTAAAATTAAAGGATGTTAGACATGTGCCTAGTCTAACACGAAATCTTATTTCAGTGGGTCAGCTATCAGAGGGTGGAGTGATCGCATCGTTTACATTAGATACTTAGAAAGATGAGCAAGGAGGCCTTGACTCTAGCTCGTGGTAAAAAAGAAAGAACTTTATATGTATCTTTGGGTACTTACAGTAGCATCACGGTGACAGCATCAGGGATTGACTACACTACGTGGCATCGTAGGTTGGGTCACATGAGCCGGAAGGGGATGAAAGTAATAATGTCGAAGGAAAAATTGTCGGGTTGTAAGTCACTGAATTTAGACTTCTGTGAGGATTGTGTTCTCGGAAAACAGAAAAAAGTTAGCTTTACAAAGGTGGCAAGGAATTTGAAAACGGAGAGGTTGGAGCTTGTTCATACCAACGTGTGGGGTCCATCAAATGTATCTTCTGTTGGTGGTTCACGTTATTTTGTTACTTTCATTAATGACTCTATTAGAAAATTATGGGTTTATTTTCTTAAGCATAAATCTGATGTGTTTGATGTTTTCAAGAATTGGAAAGCATTAGTTTAGAATGAAACAGGGATGAAATTGAAGTGCCTAAAATCAGATAATGGTGGGGAGGATTGTAGCAGCGAGTTTGAGGCTTACTGTACTGCGAATGGAATTAAAAAGTTGAAAACAGTCCCAAAGAAACCAAGGCAGAATGGAGTTGTTGAGCGCATAAATAGGACGATCCTAGAGTGTGCAAGGAACATAAGGTTACATGTTGGGTTACCTAAGTAATTCTGGGTTGATGCAGTAAATACAACTGTATATTTGATCAATAGGGAGCCTTCAGTTCCGTTGAATTATGGATTGTCAGAGGAGACTTGGACATGCAAAGAGGTAAATTTATCTCATTTACGAGTTTTTGGTTACATTGCCTATATGCATCTAGAATTGGAGGAAAGGGATAAACTTGATGCTAAGTCTCGTAAGTGCGTTCATAGGCTATGATACTAATAGCTATGGGTATAGGCTGTATGATTTTGAGAATTGAAAAACACGCAGGAGTATTGATGTGGTATTTAATGAGTCAGTCTTGTATGGAAATAGACTAAGTCAACCTAAGGAGGCTGAGCAAAAATTAGACTTTGTGGAGTTCGAAGGGATCCGTAACAGAAATGTTCTAGAGCCTCAGGATACTAATACACAATCTACTCCACTGGTAGACCCACAGACTTCTCTTCTGAGAAGGACTACACGTATGGTGAAACCTCCAGCACTTTATTCTCCATCCTTGTATTATTTGTTGTTAACTGACAGCGGTGAACCAGAAAGTTTTGAAGAAGCTTTGCTGGTTGAGTCCAGCAAGGAGTGGGAGCATGCAATGGATGAAGAGATGGATTCTCTCTCATCTAATCAGACTTGGGAATTGGTTCAATTGTCCAATGGGAAGAAAGCTTTGCACAACAAGTGGGTTTACAGGATTAAGGAAGAATCTGATGGGAGCAAACGGGACAAAGCAAGGTTTGTAGTCAAAGGTTTTGAGCAGAAACAAGGTATTGACTACACTGAAATTTTTTCTCCTATTGTTAAGATTTCTACTATTAGATGTGTCCTTAAAATTGTGGCTGTTAATAATCTGTATTTAGAGCAGTTGGATGTTAAAACTACTTTCCTTCATGGGAATTTGAAGGAGGATATTTATATGTATCAGTCAGAGAGTTATATCGTGAAAGGCAAGGAGAATCATGTATGCAAGCTGAGGAAGAGTTTGTATGGGTTGAAACAGGCTCCAAGACAATAATATAAAAAGTTTGATACTTTTATGGCATCTACGGGGTTTAGTAGATGTCATGAGGACCATTGTTGTTACTTTAAAAATCTTGGTACATCATATATCATCCTCTTGTTGTATGTAGATGATATGCTTGTTGCAGGTTCAAGCATGGATGAGATTGTTAATCTCAAGGCACAACTGTCAAAGGAGTTTGCAATTAAGGATTTGGGTTCTGCGAAAAAAATTCTTAGGATGCGAATTAGTAGGGACAGGGCAAGCATGAAATTGAAGCTGTCACAGGAGGAATATATTAAAAAGGTGCTGAAAAGGTTCAACATGGAGAGTGCTAAGCCAGTCAGCACACCTTTGACAAGTCACTTCAAACTTTCAAAGGAAAAAATGTGCAGTAACAGATGAAGAGCAGAACCATATGACAGAGATTTCATATGCCTCGGCCGTAGGCAGCTTGATGTATACCATGATTAATACAAGGTTAGATATTACTCATACAGTGGGAGTTATCAGCAGGTTCATGGCAAATCCGGGCAAGGAGCATTTAGAAACAATCAAGTGGATTATACGCTACTTGAGAGGTACTTCAGATTTGACCTTGAACTTTGGGGGTTCTGATATTTGTTTGCAAGGATTTGTGGATTCAGATTTAGCAGGAGATATTGACAGTAGGAAGAGCACTACAAGGTATGTTTTTACATTGGGCAGTGCGGCAGTCAGTTGGGTCTTAAGGCTACAGAAAATAGTGACTATTTCAACAACAGAGACAGAGTATGTTGCAGCCACAGAGGCGTGCAAGGAAATGGTATGGTTGAGGAGCTTCATGAAAGAGTTGGGTAAGGAGCAAGACAATTCTAAATTGTTTAGCAATAGTCAGAGTGCGATACATCTGGCGAAGAATGCAGACTTTCATTCGAGGACCAAGCATATCGACATAAAGTATCACTTTATTCGCTTTTTGTTGGAGGATGGGCAGTTCACTTTGAAGAAGATTCATACAAGGGATAATCCGACAGACATGTTCACGAAAGTGGTTACTGTGGAGAAGCTGAAGTCTTGTTCAGCTTCTGTGGGTCTCTCAACTTGAGGACAGGAGGATGAGCTGCAGGGATGAGGGACTGTTCTGGGAGGATTGCAATTTGACATTGCTGATTGAACTAGCCTCCAAGTGGGAGATTTGTTGGGCTTTTGTGGAGACTAGTTTTGTGTTGATCCAAGTTTGGGTCTGAGGAAAGGTGTACTGGAAGACGCGTCCGGACGGTGGAAGGACGTGCATCCGGACGCAAGTGACAGAAGGTAGAAAGAGCAAGAAGTGAGCACATTGAAAGTTGCGTCCGGACACGACCTGCTCATGCGTCCGGACGCGTGTCGTAAACGACTGGCATACTCTGTAGATTTCTATTATTTGCTAGGTTTTGGACTTGTGGTATTGTATGGTAGTTGTGTAGCCTCTTGTACTCTTGCTCTCTCCATAGTGAAATCCCTGTAGCGTCGTGGATGTAGACAAATTATCAAACCACGTTAAATTTGTATGTCTTGTTCTTTCTTGTTTCTCATTGATTTTATGTTCTTGGTTTGTTCTTCGATTCATGTGTGTTTTTGTGGATTTTAAGAGCGTTATAAATCCCAACACAATAATCACAAATAGGTGCTAATGGACAGCTGAAACTAGTTTATGAGGTGGCAAAAAAGCAATATGAATTGGAATGCTATTAGTTCTGGACAGTAGCAGGGAAGATAACCTGATCGGTTTCTGCCCATTGAATACAGCATCTGGCCGAACGAAAAGGAGATCCTTGCTGGCAACTTTCCAAGATGTGATGCAACCTCCAAATAAGTATAGCTCAGCCTCACTGAAAATACAGCATCCAAATAAGCAACTGCTCATTTAGTCTAAAACACATCGATATATGGACCCTACAAACTCAGTCCCCCAATCAATTTAAGTTTGTGAACTACACCAAATATTAACTTTCCATAGAAGTGAAAATGTTCTTTAGCAAGCATTAAAGATCCTTCAATTGTTGACAAAGTAAGGATAGATTTGAACCTAGCCACCAAAATGGCAGTAGGGAAATTCAGGGGTAGTTGGACTAGTATGAATTCTGGGCACAATCTCTCGGTTTGGATTTAGCCATAGTAATGAAGGAACTCAATCTCGTAGATTTTTATGTCAGAACCAGTTAGTTCAGCATCCCAAAAACCGTGGCTCACCTAATGAAATGACATCCTGAGAAGTTCACAAAAACCTTACACTATATAATGGATAAAGAAGCTCAGAGACTCCTGCATGCAGAACTTTCATCCGACTGCTACTTGATTGAGATGGCATAAAGATTGTCAACTAACATGTGATACCGCTGCTTCCTAAATCTTAAAGATCCACCCGAATGGCAAAAGGAGTTAAAAAACAACTATCGCATCATTTTATTCTTGTTATAAACAAACACATAAAATATTGGACCATTTATATGGAAAAATCTAACAGTTCGGCATCCGACAAAAACCTTGTTCTTAGAAAGTATAAAATTGTCAAAAATTAAAAGCAATTCATTACTATTCTGTAGTTTATGGCTATCCACGTACACCCATAGACACACATAATGCATAAAAGTTCAATGTATGCAGCAATTGAGCTCGAATGTAACTTACCTTCCGTGAGCAGAAGTCAAAACGATCTTCGGTAAATTCCCTAAGCCTTCTGTAACCTGCACCCCCAAACAAGTAGATGTCTCTTTGTTTCCACTCGCAAAAGCCATTCCGAAGTATCTGTCACCAAGCTGAAAGGCGTTAATTTAGTCAATTTCGTATCACATGTTAAGCTGAAAGGTGTATATATATATATATATATATATACACACACACAAATACACACACACACATTTTCAGTGATTCAGCTGAATAGATGCTCAAAAACAAACAGGAATCGAAATGGAGATGAAGAAAAAGAAGCGATACGATCGAGACACCGAAAACTAAGGCGGTACAAGGAGCAGTAAGAAAATCGGATCGAAATGCATAAAATTTGCGGGGATGAACTCACCGGTTGACTCGCCGACGGTTAGATGAGGTTAGGTTAGGGAGACACCAAGACATTGACACGGTAGCCATTTTTCATACGACGACCGTATCAAAGTTACTAACCGTTTTATGTTTCTGCAGGCTTCCAAATATCTTTATGTTATCCCTTTCCTAAAATTCGGATATTCTTTTTCCTTTTATTTTAACTTTTTTTCTTTTTATTTTAATATTCTCTCCCTTAAAATAAAAAAATACAAATTACCCCAATATCAATACAAATTGCTTAATAGAGTTTTATAAGAGAGTTCAGAAGGCCAACATATCCAACTTTATACAACACATTTAAAACACATTTTTGTTTAAATTTTTTAAGTCCAAATGATTATATAATCTCCCTCTGCCCTTTTTCGAATTTTTTTTTTATTCATTACATCTCAATTGGATATTCGGAATGATTGCAATAATTCTGATTTTTTTTAAAAAAAAAAAAAAATTCTAATGAGAGAAATAATAACTTTTGTTGGCCTATTGGTATTTGGGCTTTTGAACTATGGGCCTAAGTGGTGATGGATTGAGTTTATCTCACATCGATAACCTTAGAGAGTGTATGTGGATTATAAGACGCTGTGACTCATCTATTTCTGAAGTACTAGTGTTACAGTTGTTTTTTGATAAATAAAAAAAAAAAAACCCATAGGTCTTGGGGTTGTTTGCTCTTGAGGCAGCCATTACTAGAATCTTTAGAAGATCAAGTAATAATCATTTAGAGGTTTTATAGACTTATTTGAATTTAAGAGCACTTAAAAAATTTATTTGTGAATAAATTTATTTTGATATCTATTGTTAAAAATACCTTCAATAGTTATACTTAATCAAAACTTATTTTAAAAAACTAACAACTTATAAATTGGGAATTGTATTAGTATTAACAACTCTTAACTTGAAAATTGTGCTAGCATTAAAATTATGTTTTTATCATATATGTGACATGAAACAATAATATGCTTAAAAAAAATAATAACATCAAACAGTAACATGCTCAATAAAAAATTCCTTAAAAATTTAATCATTGTAATAGAATGACACACCCACAATAGAATAAATACTCACATATGGTGTCATTCTATTGCAATATTTAAGTTTTTTGTTGAGCATATTACTGTTTAATATTACTATTTTTTTTTGTTGAGTGTGTTACTGTTTAGTATTAGTGTATATATACATACATAGATATGATAGAAAAATAATTTTAATGCTAACACAATTTCCAAGTTAAAAGTTTACATTTGAAAATATTAAAAATAATAATGATAGACAATATTTATGGTAAGAGTAATTATTAAATACATTTTAAAAAGAATTTGAAATATTTTAAAATGTGTACTTATTGACAACTATTTGATGAAAAAAAATAATTTAATAAAATATAAGTTTGGAAGTGGTACTTAAAGTCAAATAAGTTTAAAAAAAAATATTCATAGCAAATTATTCGATAAAATAATTTAGGCCCAAGAACTCGAAAAAATGGGCGATCATTTAATTTTAGGGTTTTTTTAAGTTTGTGTACATTTTTTTTAGACTTATTAGAGAAGAAGTGTATAGATAAGTATTTTACTCTATTAAATTCAATTTTACTAAAACATCTTGTGATTAGGTACAAAATTCAAATGATATTTGAATTTTTTTATTTACTTACCCTTCCTTAAATTATGCATGATTTTTATTTTTTCACTCTCTCTCCCCTATTTTCTCTCCATTTCTCTTTATCTCTCATTGGTAATTTTTTTTCAAATAATGTAAAAGATTTGATTTGATTTTTTTTATTCTCTCCCCTATTTTATCTTTCACTCTTCCTCACTATTTCCTCCTATTTTCTCTCATTGTTACTCTCTCTCTTTATTTTATTTTTCTCTCTATCTATATAATAAAGTAACTAGATTGATTTGTCTTCAGCTTTTCGCGGCTCAGATTATTTTCAGGTTTTTTGATCCTAATTAATCTACATTCCTATATGACTCTACTACATTCTTTTTATCTCTTCTCAACCCCCATTCAAACCATTGGAGAGATATCTACATCCTTACAGGATCTATTACATTCTTTTTTATCTCTCCTCATTTCGATTCAAACTATGGGAGAGATTGGCTTGGACAGTTATACACACACACACACACATATATATAAATAAAATATATCCAAAATCTATTAAAACTCTAATAACAAGGATTATCTC
>CM042190.1:27867299-27886545 GCA_023539305.1 Ilex asprella
ATATCTTTTAAATGAATATATTTTAATAATTACTGCCTATTAATAAGGCCCACTTTCATATTCTCGCCTAGGGCCTCCGAATTTGTTGGGCCGCCCCTGACTGGCCTTTCGGAGTTACTCTTAGAGCATCTCCAACAATGCTATCTAAAATAGCTACTCAAAATATATTTAAATATTGTATTATCTACTTTAGCTAATCACTTTTTCAAATTTATTCCAACAACAATATTTATTTTAACTAACTACTTCAACTAATATTAACTAATTTTTAATAATAAAATCTAAAATACTATGTAGTATGTCATGTCATCACCATATTGATAACATCACATGTTGACGTGTTATGCCACGTCATCAAAATTTTAAATTTTGATTTTTATTAATAACAGTCATATTTACAATGACAATTCAATAAAACTCAATTCAAAGGCAATTCAATAAAACCCAATTCAATATCATACCAAAAAGAACAAAACAATTTAATATCAAATTTCAGTCAAACAAAACCCAATTCAGATCTCTCAATAAAACCCAATGAAACAATGAGATCTTTCAAACAAAACCAACCAAATTCAGATCTCTCAACAAAATCCAATTCAGATCTCTCAAACAAAACCCTATTCAATAAAACTAACACCACCACATCACTGCCCATAGCAATAGTTTTGGTGAAAATTTGATTGAGTGCTCAGAACTAAGGGGTGTGGATGGTGAATGAGTGGGAGAGAGTTCTGGGTTCGATGTATAGAAAAAGAAGAAAAACAAAGAAGAGGCAGATGAGCTACAAATGAAGAAGAAGCACCCTGGGTTAGATGTAACGAGCTACACACAGTATTCAATGTCCCTAACAAATTAATTTGAACAACTCTATTTATCGAATCCAATGTCCCCAACAAATCAATTTGAACAGAAAATATTCATATGAACTACAAATGGATCGATTCTCACGAAGCCCAAAAGGACCGATTCTCACAAAACCCCATTATGAGAGAGAGAGAGAGAGAAAGAGATCATACCGGTGGAGCCTTCTGCAATGAAGCTTCAATCGGTGGAGCTTCGGGTGCTGTGGAGCAGGGTGCTTCAGTTGGTGGAGCTTCAGTGCTTTGGAGCTTTAGTGAGACAGAGGGAGAGAGATAGTGGAGAGGAACTTGACGCTAGCGAGAAAGAATGAGACTAGCTACATCCAACGAGCGAAATGGAGGGTATGGAAAATGGATAGTGTAATAACTAGTCTGTTGGAGCCAAATTTTATGACAAAACTATCTAAAATAGCTAATCACCACTGTTTACCTAGCCTGTTAGAGATGCTCTTATTGACTTAAAGATCTCCATCCTAAACTTGTTGGACCACTAAATCAGCATATAGGTGCTACATTCGGCCACGTGTGCACTGACACACCTCTAAATGGTACGAGCTTTTACTCACAATGCTCTCTCTCAAATGAAAATTGGATTCCTTTTTTCTATTTTTACCAATTTGCAATTTACTAATATATATATTTTTTTGTGGGGTTAAAGACTGATATAAGAGATGTCTCCATCTCGATCCTCCATTATAAGGCGTGAAAAAGAGTGGGAGCTTGATTGGTGGAGCTGTGTCCGTGAGTTCTTCACCCTTTCCGTCGAGACGGTGGCGGATACGGCGGTGTTTGTGGTGGCGCTGGTGGTTCCGGCATGTAAGCTGTAACATCATGATAGATGAGGCTAGCTAGTGTTTCTCATTAAACGATGTCCGAGAACATGATCGGCATTTTGTGGTTTGGCCTTGTTTCTCAGATCTGATCCTTTCCAGCTCCGATCTGGACGTTTCGGAGATCTCTCGGAGCTCTTTCTTTCTCTCTCTCTCTCATCAATCGAGTCGCCTTTCACGCTAACTTCGCAGGTTCGTTCTTTCTCTTCCTTTTTGTTGCTTTATCATGGCTGCATTTCATGCGATTTCGTTCTGATCGTAACATTCTACTTTAAGAGCTATAAATGTTGGTAATTTTTTTACCCGTTTGTGTCGGTTTTCAATTTTTGTATAGATCACAATGTAGGAGTGTTGTGATGAATTCGGATTGAGATTTTTTTGGGGGGTAAATAAGTTTCATTGAGTTTGATCTGGTTCCTATTGCGGTTATTGTGGTACATTTGGAACGCTACGATCATTTTCTTGTATTATAACACGCATTGTGCGTATATGTGTTTTTAGATGGATTTTTGAAGATTTTTCTTCCAGAAACTCGAAAATAATGCAAAATAATAACAGAAAGTTATGGTCTTTGGTAGATCAGGAGAAACTGTGTGAATGACGATTTATTTTTCCTTTTATTGGTGAAATTGTGTCATTGTCACCGTCTGTTTAGGTCAATGTCATCATTTATATGCTAAGCTAATCTGATTTATGTGTCTGAATGAATACAAGTTTTTGTTGTAGATCAAGATACCCAAAATGAAATCATTGTCTGAGATCTGTTTTGTTGAAAAGCTTGAGAAACGCAGTTGTTTACTGCAACTATCCCGCTTAATTCTAGATTTTGTAAAGCACAGTTTTTATTATCTTGTGCTCAATTCTTTTTTAATGCACTTACAGTTGAACAATTGGAAGCAAGGCTTGATTGGTATGTTGAAATGTCGTTCAAAGGCATTGTGCGGGAGCTGAGGGAGATCAAAGATGGAATTGGGAACATATCTAGGAGAGGGGTGGAAAGGAAGCATTGGCGCAACCGAACCCGCTCACATATTGCCCCTGATGTGGCCTCATCTGAACCCATTCAACAAGGGCAGTGGGCGAACTTACCACCAGAATTGCTTTTGGATATAATCCGGAGAGTCGAAGAGAGTGAGACATCCTGGCCTGCGCGGACTGTTGTTGTGTTTTGTGCGGCTGTTTGTAAGTCGTGGAGGGACATTACAAAGGAGATTGTCAAGACTCCAGAGGAATGTGGGAGGCTGACTTTCCCCATTTCATTGAAGCAGGTAACTTTACTTAATCTGCTTAGTCATTTGTTTTTATCTGTGATAATTACAGTCATATGTAACTTTCTTATTTTGTCTTCCTATTCAAATAGCCGGGGCCACGTGATTCGCCAATCCAGTGTTTTATTCGGAGGGATAGGGCAACTTCCATTTATCGCCTGTACTTTGGTCTGATCCCATGTAAGTCATATTATTCTGTTGTGATTGTTTCCTCGTTCCATTGAATTCTGTTTGTTCTTTTCTCTTTTGCTTCATTTGCCTGAATAAAAATTCTATGAAATTGTTAACAAGTGTGCTCTAGTATTGTTGCTTTGATATTCACCTGTAAATGCTTGGAATTGCTATTAGTGCAACACTGTTTAGTTGCTAGCTATCTTACATAGATACTCCATTTCTTATAATTGTAAATACCTTCTCAAAAAAAAATGCACAGTGATTTGGTAAGCTCATCGCGGCATTGCCTTGTGGCTTTTGCCATTTATATATTGATATTACATTGAAGATATTTGTAACAGGTCTAGGATTCATGTTGCTACTTATATGAATTTATAAACATGTGCATATACACATATATGAATATTGGCTACATATTTTGTTTAGATTAACTCATTGAATGCATTTGTGAGGTTTATTAACTAACCTCTTGCTGAATAACAGCTGAGGACGACAATGATAAATTATTGTTGGCAGCCAAGAAGATCAGAAGGGCAACAGGTACGGATTTTGTTGTATCTTTGGTTGCAGATGATTTTTCGCGAGCCAGCAACACATATGTTGGAAAACTGAAGTAAGTCTATGCAACTAAATTGGTTTATTCTTTTTGTGTGATGAACTGGCCATTGATTGCCCTAACAACAATGGAAACATTTTTCCTAGGTCTAATTTTCTGGGCACCAAGTTCACCGTATATGACAGCCAGCCTCCAAATGATGCTGCCGTTCAACAAAATAGTCGGTCAGGCCGAAGATTCCATGCTAAGCAAGTATCCCCAAGAGTGCCTGCTTGTAACTACAGTATAGCCACCCTTTCCTATGAGCTTAATGTCCTCCGCACAAGAGGGCCTAGGAGAATGCATTGTGCCATGAATTCTATTCCTGTCTCTTCAATTCAGGAAGGAGGCACCGCCCCAACACCAACATTGTTCCCACACTCCTTTGACGAGAAGTTTTCTCCCTCACCAGCCTCAAAAGGAAAGGAGCCACCCACAGATTGTAGCTCCCCAAGCCTTTCCCATTGGCCAGTATCAGCGCCACTGATTCTAAAAAACAAGGCCCCCAGATGGCATGACCAGTTACAGTGCTGGTGCCTTAATTTCAAAGGTCGTGTTACTGTAGCTTCTGTTAAGAATTTCCAGCTGGTGGCATCTGTTGATCCATCTCTCAATGTGTCTGCTGCTGAACAAGAAAAAGTAATTTTACAGTTTGGAAAGATCGGAAAAGACATCTTCACCATGGATTATCGCTACCCACTTTCTGCCTTTCAAGCCTTTGCAATCTGCTTGAGCAGCTTTGACACGAAACCTGCCTGTGAGTGACATCCATGTTGGATGTGTATCGTGATCATCTCTGGCATAGATGCTTCCATGAAGTCTGAAGTATGTTAACTCTCAGTTTGGCAATATATCATAACCACGAATCTTAGCTGTGTTGCTAGTCAGTCTTATCTAATAGCAGTTTAGATTTGAAAAAAAAAAAAAGAAGTGTGATTCTATGTGCCAAGTGTTTATCTATGTTTGAAAATTTCTGACATACTTCTACTGATCTTCTTGTCGTTATTGATATTTGATTAAAGAGGGGAGAACAGTGATTATTGTCTATGCGTAGCACTCTATGGATTACTATTAATTGATGCCTGTTTGTCAATGATCAAGACAATATTACTTGAATCCTGCTCAATCTACTGGTTTTCAACCTAATGTTCAAGGAAATCCCAGGTGCCCAACATTCATTGCATTATAGTGTAATTAGAATGCCCGAATATTCATCTTTGATTTCTGGGTTATGTTAGCCAAAGTGGAAGTGGAGATTGGATTTGGTTTGTTGAACAATCCATCAGGTTTTTTAGAGGACATAGCAGTGAACTTTTGACTACGCCTCCCCTGCTTCTTGAAGGTACATGAAACTCAGAAGAACTGCACATTTTTCGCAGCATGATTTTCATCTTTGACAGACCATATGAATGTTTTTAATGAACAACACAACCTGATTTTAATTGAGGTCTCTGTTGAAACCTTCTTGCCTGCCATCTATTGCAAAAAAATAGCCACATTTTAATCAGGACAAGAGTACCAGTTGCTACATAGAAGAGTGAAATCTCTGTTTGATCAAGAACTGCTTATTTTTCTCATTGTTGGAACTTTTTTTTTCAAACCGGCTAGCAATGCATGCAACATCACCCATCATTGTTGGGACTTACCCTAATTTATTGAGCTCTATGATTTTTCATGGTTTTTGCAATTCAGCAGGTGGAGTATCATGACACTAATTCCTCCGTGTATCAGAGTATATGAATTAGTCCCCACCATTACATGTAATGTTTTGTAGGTATGATTCATGAATAAATACTTCAGAAACTACACTTTCCCAATTTGGGATTCAAAACGGAATATGTATTGATGAATCGGAAAATACGGCCTCCAGAGAAACGTTCCATGTTACAAGCAATTTGAGATAGTTTAAAGGTCTCAGGCAAATGGTGCATCAGAAAGAAAAGGTAGGTGATATTATATATGAACAAGAAGGAACAATAATATATCATTAATGACAGATTATGCAGACACCCAGATGATACAGTTTGTTACAACAAGAAAGAAGCTGTGCTTCCCCTTATTGAAGCACACAAGTTCATGAATGCCTCATCTCACTGTAGAGTAAGTAATGAACTCCATTGAAGTGAACTGAAATGGTTGGCGAGGAATAGGGTTCCTGTAATAGAGTATAACAATGAGATTCACAGGTACACATGCCTGCATCAGGAAATACAAGATAAAGGAAAATGGAAGGAAGAAAGGAAGTATTGATACATACGGTCGAGGACCGTAAACTTTTATCTGGCGCACATGAGTATCTCTCCCATTAAGATGATTTGACAAAACAGCAATTTGCAACATGAAAGTGTTCACAAAAGTATCCCTGCCCAAAAAATTTAAAATTGGCAACAAGTAGATTATCTGCCACTAATTCAAAAGGATCAAAACAATACATAAACTACATAACCACACAAGGTTAAGCAACATATATAGATATAGATATAGATATGTTTCTATAGAAGAGTGTCTAATCAATATGGGCAGATTCACATCAATTAGACCATTATCTCCTAGAAACTGAAAAGGTAGAAGATGGAATCAAAACAATAACTTGGATACTAAACCTACAGAACTGTAAAGACAAGCAACAAGCAAACCCAATAAGCACAACATTTTTTCCTCAATAAATGAAGTGCAACAAAATAATTAATGCCAAACTGCAAATTGATTTTCTCTATGTGAGACGTGATTTTATCCATTTAAGGAAAGAACTTTACTTAGGGCTTCAATACCTAGTAGATTTATTTAATAGTATTCTAAGACCTAGTAGACCAATCCCAGAAAGACTCCAACTTTTATATTATCATTGGTCTTAACCAAAACAAATCTTCCTCTAACACCCTATGAGGTAATGTCTAGATATACTATATTTTTACAAAATTTATTCCTTCACATCCTTGCATATCACGAAATAACTTTTTCCAATGTTCTTAATTTATTCGGAACAAAAGATACAAAAACCATAAATTCAATCAACATGTTTAGGATAACAACCAAGAAGAGATAAATGAGCTAAGATATTTGCAGTCTCTTTTCGGGGATGTAAATTTGCCCGGTAGTTGGGTAGCAGTCTAGTAGAGAATCTTGCTTAGTTATGCCATTAATGGATTTGTCTATGGCGTATGATCTTTTATAGTTGAAATATTTTGTTTACTTCAAGTGTTCCTTATTGTCACCAACAGGGTTTAAAGGTACTCCTCTCTGTCAAACCTTGGGGGTTTGTGGATAGATGCCGATTCAAACTAATTGTCTCCTATCTAGCAAGGAAAAAAAATTAATATCCTAAAAACTGGAACACAAGGTAAACAAATTACAATAATTTAGTGAGAGAATCAACTCCGCGAGAAGTTAACGAACAATCCAGAAACAAAAAAATATGAGCAGTGCCTTTATTGCTTACCGAGGATCATTTCCAGATAATGAGATATACACCCAACCAGTGGGCTTGACAAGTTCCACAGTTTTGATCTCCTAGACACCATTGCAAAATAAAAACCAAACTGATTATCTCATGAATTTTTTCAACATAAACATTATGTACTTGTGCGATTTCACTTCCATACTGTTAATTTTGACTTCTAATTATAACCTAACCTCCTGGTATTTTGACTTCTACTTATCTTTATACATGTAGTACAAAGATAAGTGCTAAGCTAAAGAAGTGAAGTCACCTTCAAGTTGTGAAAACCATCACCGGCCCGAACTGAGATCTTACTAGGGGTGTAGCTCTCATCAAGCTTGAAATCGACATAGAGAACAACTAACTGAAAAAATCAAGGAGAAAAAAAAAACAATTTCCATCACATAAACATAGTAAAAAACCAAGAAAACAACACACCAAAATGGGATCTATTATATATGATTTCTTTCATACTTGGAGTTTAACTTTCTTCTGAAACTGAATATTAACAAGATGCGGTTGAGCTCCATCCGATCTATATCCAAAGAAAACTGTTTCATTATGTGTGCATGTATATAAATACAACAACCTGTATACAGAGTATATAATATATATCAATTTAGAGAGAGAGAGAGAGAGAGGGGGGAATTTTAGTTACTGCCAGTAGGTATCGAGGTTGTCATCGCGGAGGGAAAGAACACCATTGCCAGGCTTGCAAGAGCTGACGCTCCAAGCGGCCTTTTTGGCCATCTCGCGGAGGTCATCGTCAACAATCAGCTGCTGATTCCCTCCAATCAGCTTCCCTTCTTCCTCTCCATCCGATTCCGTCGCCATATATTACTGCCCCCTGATTCTACCCAATAATCCTTACCAGTAGGTTGATACTTAAAAATTCTATATAATACCTCAATCTTGAGCTAATATAACACCTCGATTCTGATACAATCTTTGATATTTAAACCCTAATCCACAAATATTGTATCAAAATCAATACAAATACCGTAATGCGAACTAATATAGAACAGTAATCAAAGAACTGAACTTGGAAATGCCCAATTTCTAGACTTGGCGACGAACTGTATCCAAATTATTGGAACGAGAGAGAGAGAAAAAAATGGGAGAAGAGCACATACCAGAGCACTAGCACTCCAGCAGCAGTGAACTGAAGCGGAAAGCTTCTTTTTTTTTTTTTTTTCGAATTCCGAGTTCGAGATGTCATGCCTAAACATATTCCACTTGGTCCGGCCCAGTGGAGGGGAGCCCATGTACTCTGTTCAATTCTTGTCACTGGCCCATTGATATGGGCCTTGTGACTGTTGAAGCCCATCAATGTTCCAAGACAATTTTTTTGGAAATTGCAATCAAATAATCGGAGGGGACTCACTTCTTGAAGGGCGAATGATATGGAAAGATGAAATTTAATGAGAAATTCCATTCGGACCAGCAACAGGAGAGAGAGAGAGTAGAGTGAGAGAAAAAATCATTTTCCCTGTGCTGTTATCTTCCCTCGAACATGGCTGGAGAGTCTGTTATCTCAGACTCTCAATTGTTTTGGAAAGGGGAAACTCGATGGATACCAAATTCTAACCCATAAAATTTAACCAAATAATAGTAGTATTCAATCCGATTATAACTTATATTAGTAAAAAAAATACCTAACCCACTTATTAATGAACGGATTATGAGTTAAAATTGCCTGTAAGAGCCATTAAAAAGGAAAAAAGAGACCCATGAACAAGCGGCCGCGAAAACATTTGTTACCTTTGATGAAATCTCCATGATTGCTAACGTGGTATTAATATTATCATGTAAAGAACTTTATTTCTTAGTAAATTAGGTGTAGTACTGGAGTAGATAATCCTCGACAAAAAGAGAAGAAAAGCGAAACACTGATTTTGAATTCAATTAATTCAAACCAAATCGTCTGATTTAACCTTCTTTCTTTTAATTTTTTTTCAAAAATAATTTGCAACTGGAATTTGAATCCCGATCATTGGATAAATGAGTTCCATTAATTATTTTAAATAAAGACCCACTGATTCAATGATCTTTATTGATTTGAGATGTCCTTTAGAATTTCATATTTAGTTTACATAGCATTGCTCTGTTTTTGTTGACTCGAGTCATCTACCCTAATTCAGGTTTTCAGCTTGCAGAGATTCGGAGGTGTCAAAAAAAAAAAAATTTGCAAGGTAAGAGTAAGAAAAGTTAGGTCCTCCAGGACAGGAGCCAGATCTTTTTGAAAGAGTGTTTCTTCCCTTTGTGGAAAAAGAAAAATAACAGTTACTACCGCACATTTGCACAGGCTTGCAATCAGATGACCGAATATCCAATTCAAGTAGTTCACCTTTTGGGCAATTGATCCAAGCATCGTATGGAGTACCATGAAACCAGTAATGGAGGACCAACTTACCAACGACCTCACCATTGACACAGCAACAACCTCCCTGGTTCCACAGTTTTTGAACCCTTGCCCTACAGGAAAGGAAGGCGGCCTAGAGTGCAAACCCCAGTTTTTTCCCCTGTAAAGATGTGGAAATCATGGAACATTTGGGATTATGGTAAAACAGAAACTTCAAATAAAAGTTACACTAATGAGACTTCACAAATGGTGAAGCATGAACTCGTGTTGCCACGAAAGAGTTTGACAGTCTATAATGGTGAAGCATGAACTCGTGTTGCCAACTTCTAACTGTTAAAAGAGTTATGATGAGCTAAAACAAACATAAGCAAAATGTTGACGGCAATCATATAATGCAATACATGTTGGTATTCAAAAACTGCGCAAATATTGATGGAACTTTAGACGTACATAAGGGAAAAAAATCAATGCAGAATATCTATTTCTCAAACTACGTAAAACTGTACATTCTTATCATCCACAAGCCTGCAAAATGCCTGACGATAAAATAACATATAAGGCCTTTTGGCTAGGAGAAAGTCTTACCAATGCATGGAATATGCTATGTACGGAAGATGAGAACTAGAAGACACCACGGGGTCCCAAAAGATATCGTTGAGCCTACTTTTTCTTTTTTGGGGACAAAGAACTGGGCTTTGAGAACCTTGATACTTTCCCGAAAAATCGAGAAGCCTTGGAAGATTTTTTGTTCTGTTTAGGTTGGTCGCAAGAGTCTCTGGGGAAATCAAGATCAGATTCAGGGCATTCCTGCATATCCTTATATTCAATGTCTCTCAAGAGTCGGAGCAATTCCAATGCGCTCATCTGCCCTTTGTCATTCCCATTGATGGATATACTGACGAGGGCAGGGATAACACCTTCATCCATGATCAACTGACAATACTGATCACGTTGAGAGCATAAGGAAAGGAGAACACCAACTGCATGCTCTTGGTCCTCGTGGCTGTCAAATTCAAGTAGTTTAGCAATGGAAGCAAGGCATCCATCAGTTTCAGCAACAGATACCCTAGCATCTTCGTTATCACACAAATTTTCCAAGATTGCTATGCAATATCTTGCAAGAGTAACGTCTTCTAAAAAAGGAACCAGTTTAGGGATAACCTCCAACGATACAATGAGGGCATGTATTTCACTGTTTAAGGACAAATTGTACAGTATTTTAATGGCTGCTTCCTCGAATTTTCTCATCTGACAGTCAAAGATCTTTAGAATGCAAGCAAGCACACCGGAAGCTGCAATTTTTGATCCACAGTTCTGATGTTGGGACACTACCTCAATTATGGCAAGAGCTTCTTCAGTTACTTCTAAATCAAGAAATGATGCCAATAGTCCATATGCATCTTCATCTAAGTATTGCATCCTGCTTCTGCTCAAATAACCACAAATTAAATTAATATGAAAGGAGGGAGAAAATCATATTTCCCCTACACCATGTTGATGACAAAATAATACTCGAAAAAAATCTGAATATAGTCAGCTTTTCATTACTCTGAAGTCTAAGTGAATAGACATTTTCAGTGGAGAACAATGCCCCTATTATAAGAACACTATGCACAGCTGAAACATGTAGGAAGAACCAATTACCTGCGCTTACTTAGAAAAGCTAACAGCAACAGGCACCCACTTCTCTGAGCTTTTAAATCATGCTTGTCATATGCTTCCTTCAAAAATCTAAGAAGTTTTTTGAATAAACTCTCGGATAGCATCACATTGCAAGCTTGATCATCATGCTTCAAATTGCTTTCGACATCTTCAACTACCTTGCATTGAGATTCCCAGGGAAGTGCATCAAGGTTAAACATTATTTCCATATGCGTTTCAAGTGTATTTTCACCAGATTGAAACCTGTGTGCACCATCATCTGTCGTTGCTGAAATAAAACTTATACCATCTGCAATCCTAACACGTGAGGAGTCTGTGCTGTGACTGGTATCCAAAGATCCAAGAGATATATTGCTAAGATCTACAGGAAGACAAAGATCATTTATAGAACTGCTCAAGCTAGCAATGGAAGTGGAAGATGTCTCCCAGGATTGAACTGATGCTGACTGCATATATGGGTCAGAAATGGAGATTCCATGCACCATACACCACTTTGAAATTAAGTCCTTCATGGCAGTATTTGGGGTCATTGACAAGTGGGCAAGCTTCCTTTGAGTCTTTGGGCATGTATCATGACCTTCATTGAACCACTTCTTTATCCAAAACCTTTCAAATGTTTGCCCAGAAGCAATGACAACAGGATCATACATCAACCTGAACGATATTGGGCACTTGAATTCTTCTGGGGACACGGGACTCCTCAACATGTCAGTTTGTGCCTCATCGGTTATATGTGTTAGACGAGATTCCATATGAATAGATTGGTCACAAGAGCTTGCAAATGAAAAAGAATCTTCATGCTGCAAACGAGCATTCTCTGTTTGCTCTCTCACGATCAATTTTCCGTACTTCTTTAATAGATTAAAAAAAAATAACAATATCTGCTTCTTTGCTTGCTCACCATCTCCAACTTTATCGAGCAGCTTTCTAATAGATCGTTTCTCTATCAACAGAGCCTTTTGGGATGTAATATGAAGCTTGACAGAAGCAAATTTGATAGACTCCATAGCAGATTCTTCTATTGAATCATTTGCAGATGCATATTGCTGGAGTAATGCTCGCAAAACTTTCCCAGCCTCTTCTTCGTGTGAGTCCAAGTCAAAGGTTGCGCCCCTAAGATCAGAAATTAACTTAGAGATCTGCAAAAGGCGTTCAAATTGTCAATTGCAAAACAAAATGGAGGCTAAACTCAGGCATTTTCTTCCCCCTTCCCCAAAACAAAATAAAAACAAACAAATACGGGAAACTATAGAACAACAAAGAAACTCCTCAGGAAGTGAATGGCCACAATACATTAGGATGATGAAGACATACATCAAGGATGTCAGCAAAATTGGTCACCTTCATGGTTTTGTCATTACGAGTTCATGGTTTTGGTTGCGCATGAGAAGGAACATACACTAAACAAGCTAGCATCAGAAGCACGAAAAACAGGGAAAGTAACAAATATTCATTTCATCATATTCAAAACGGGTATGTGCTAGATTGAACAGGAACTATGTGCCTGGAAAGTTATTAAACGCTCAGAAACTGAAATGCAAAACAAATTCCTGCCATTTTACAAAAGGCCTGAGTGTCATATTCATTCATTCATAGTTAAAAACCAGGTTTTAAGAGGATTATTCTATACAATGTGACATTTTATTATTCATAAGTGTAAGATAAGATACCATTTATACTTAAAATGGAGTTGTGAACTTTTTCCAATGCTCCACCCACAGCAAAAAAAGAAGAAGATATAATTGTGACACTCTAAACTAGTTTTCTGCATCTACTAAACTCGGACATGCACGATACAAGTCAGTCTCAAGTTACAGGTATTTCAGATTTGAAATTTCCAGAGTAAAAGATTCAACTTTGATTATTAGGTTCCATAGGAAGATCCCAATGCACTCATATATTCGACCAAATTATTAATATACTTCAATGAAAAATGTTGAAACAATCCATGAAAAATGTGAAGATGAAAATGTGGTTACTGCCCAAAGCTGCCAGTGTAAAGTAGAACAATTTCAGTTTACTGAAAACAAAAAACAACAAAGTCAATTTTGAAAGGTTGCTCACAATTAGAACAGAGAATAGTCCTATTGTTGAAAACAAAAAGACACGTAAATCAAATTATATTGCGTCCACCCATAAGTGAAAACATAAACAAGAAATAAATTTTAGAAGGGCATGTCATTTCACCAACCTCCGCAGCCAACATCACTGGAACATTATTTTGAATCTGGCTTAAACTATGCTCCAATAAGCTTCTGGACTTTTTACATCTTGACAGTATCACATCACCTGTTAGTGCCTGAAGAGACTAGTTAGATGAAGTATCAATATCACAATGACAACGAATTACTAATGATTTCAGGTATATGATGGACAAATAAGAACCATAAACCACATTATTTTCTATAACTTATTTATCACTCTGTCACATAGTAGTAAGTCACCAAGAAGCAGGCTCCGTAAAAGGATGCAACAATAAAAATTTGAAGATGTAAATTGCATCAATCCCTCCTATTTCACATATTGGATGCCTTGAAAAAGCATTTCTCAAATTCTTCCGTCAACTTTCTGATAGCTTATGGCACAAAATCTTAGGTAATGTTTAAGAAAAAATAGATTAGCTGAGCCAGAGGACAAGATCAACAAAATTTATTATTGGCTGGTGCTTGTTGAAGTCATTAATTCAAAGCAAATCAAGTCTGCATAGTAAATTTGAAAGAAAACAAGCTCTTAATTTCTATTAATTTAGACCAACTCAATGTTATTTTTCCTCTGAACCAAATAATAGAAGAGGTAGAACATGGTCTGAACTACTTTTGGATATTCTCAAACAAGCAATAAAACTAAACAAATCACTACAGGTGCTAAAACTCAAGTGGCATCCGGAGAGTGTCTTTATGCATAAGGTGTTCAAACCCAAAAAAAAAAAACGGTTTTTACAGAATATTTACTGACGATGCTCTCACTGGTACCCCAAACAATCCCATCCCTCAAAACTTATAATCATGAATCTGACTTGGGTCAGTAATCATTGACAAGCCTCAAATGCTTCAGTATTATCTGAATTAATTGCCACCTCACCAACTTCATGAAATTTTGGCCAAAAAGTATCACTACGTTTTATCAAGGAATTAAATGAATATCCCCATCGGTTTTTCTAATTAATTGGACTTGGGAAAAAAATGAGTTTTCAGACTGGTGGCATTCAATAGAGACTAATAAATTAGCTTATCTGTTGCATCAAATTGTTGCAAGATGCATACCAAGTAGAGTTTACTAGACTCGCTGCAGTACTGAAGCAGTTGCATGGCTTTCCTGATTGCACTTTGTAACAAGCAAAGCGCCTGTATTCCCGAGGAGCATCTAGGCCGGGCATCTTCTATCTCTGGAAATATCTTGGAGACTCTTCCAACCAATGTTATTAATTCTGTACACATTAGATGATGTACCTGCAATCATGGACTACTCATCAGATAGCAGAATCTAATAACTAAAATAAATAGAATATATTAACTAACAAGAATCTATATGAAAAAAGAGCACCAAGTAACCCAAAAACTGATAATAAAGCACATACATACGGTTGTTTTGACAGAGAAGTTGATAAACTTCCCCATGAAACCATCATTAGCCGTTCTTATCAGGAAATACATGGCAATATTTCCTTTTTATTTTACGGGGATCATTGCCATTCAAGGAACAGCACTAGTTAAATTCCATCTTCCCCAAAGAAATACATTACACAATAGCTAGAATTTAGCACCGCCATATAGGACACAAGCCATCTCTGTCTTCAGAAGACTCGGACATTTATATTTTTTATGATAAATTGATGATCCAGTATCCATATAGATTCAATCATCATGGGTGTGATAACAAAATCTGAAAAAAATATCAGATTGGCTTTAAAAGTGTTTTAGATGGTAAACTGATTGGAAATTACCCAGCAATGCAGAATTATAATTGGCAAACATTACACCGGAAAAAAATTACATATTTATACCTTTATGGCATGTGGAGATGGCAGTGTCTCCGTAATTTCAATGACATCTGTCCCCATCTAAAAAAGATGTATGCTATATCTGCACATATACAAATTAAAATATTGAAACATGATTCTCTAACAAGAAATTCCTCTATTTCAGTTAATACAAGTGCATGCCTATGTATCATGCAATTCACACAATTAACTTATTTATATGATAAGAGATGAAGATATTCGATATGAAGGAATAGAAATTAGCAACATCAATATAAATCAAAGAGCTTGATTCTTGGAACACAAAAACAGCAACTAAACAGCCCAATTTAAGGAAAGAAATACAGAGAGGACGTCCTACATTATAATTACAGTGTTAATTGTAACATCTGGGAAGCTTGTAGGGATTTCATCGGAACCATAGCATAAATTTGTATCACTTAGATATCAGAACTATACACTGAATTTAACATTAAAAACCAGTATGTAGTCCTGGTGACTGCATAAATTTGGATTGCCTACTGAAGATAACTTTTCAACAAGACAAGAACAACAATCTGACCTTAATGGTTATTGTAAAAACTCTATTGAGGTCAGTACAATAGAGTTGTGTCGGTCGGTTTAATGTAGTCGTATACCTTAAGCATCACTCACACGCGCATATATAAATCAATATGCCTGATATCAGATTCTCTTGAAATTTAAGTATCGAATTGTTCATATTTTGGTACTTCTTTCCAAAACGGAGCAGATAAAACAATACTATTCCTATCAAATTTAACGAAAAACTCATTTATTGAGTTGCACTATATGGTACACATCTTAAAACCATTCTATTACTGTACTCAGAATCAGATAAACCATTCTATTACTATACTCAGAATCAGATAACACAAATTCAAGTGAACTAAGCAACAAAAGAGAAACAGCAACACATGATGACACTCAAATGATTGTAGGTTTTCGTGGATCATGCAGAATAAGACGGTAGAAAGGTTAAAATAAAGCATAGAGGAGGAGCCTTACTCAATGGAGTGACGGCAGAACCGCAATACTACCTGCTTAGTGGGAAACCAAACAACCAGACTCGCATGTTCCTCAACTACGGAATATAAAAACAACACCAAAACCACCGTAGACTCTACTCTACAAAATTGGCGGCAACCCACTTCTCAAACCTCAAGGAAAATCCTTCACACAATTCAATTCCGGGCAAATTTTCAAGCTTTAAGGGAATATCTTCGGCGCTTCTTCTCCGTAACTGAGCAAAACAGGGCACGGGAGGAGCTTTGTAAATGAACAAGTTTTTACACAAGCCGAGTACATCATTTTCTTTGATCAAAAGAACCCCATCTGGTCAAAATTCAAGCCTTCAGGACCGTTCGTTTCTTCATAGATAAAGCTGAACAACACAAGCAAACAAAAAACATACCCACCCACAAAAAGCAAGACACAAACTCAAACTGATACTACAAGAACCAAAAAGCAAGCACCAACAAAACTGCCATGCTTTCTTAAGAGGGCTATCCACTGATGTATAACCGGGAACAAAGCAACAACCAAGCCTTAGCTCTCGCACGCGTCCAAATTTGTGGATAGTAACCTACTTCTTGGCGATGGAGAGAGAAAAAGAGAAATGATGATGATGATGATGGTGTGGGCCTTTGAGAGAGAGAGCCTCAGAAAAAGAGCAGTTAATTAAGATGAGAACCAGACGACACAGCATCGACATCGACCAGTCCTTCTTGAACACCCTTGGAACATTATTTAGTCAAAAGCAGCACCAATCAATTTCTTTTATTTTGCTAATTCCCCTATTTCTGCTTTTTATTTACAAAACCAACTCCACAAATCTCCGTTTCCGCCCCGATTAAATTCTCAATCACAAAATTACTAATTACTACGAGATAATCAAATTTAGACTCTAAATTTGATCACAAAATTTAGTCAGTGTAGTATTACTCTATTATTATATAGGATGTGTGAAATGAGATATAGAAAGAATAATAATGTTATATTGTTCAAATTAAAATAAGTAATGCTATGCATCCTAAATTTGCATCTCAAATGAGAGGGAATTATTAGATCAGTGAATCCCATTTAAAAGAATTGATGGAACTCACTCATCAAACGGCTCTTTCATTTGAAAAGAAAATTTGGGTTATAAATTTAAGATACACAATATTTCTCAATTAAAATTCAAATCTCTCGTCCTAAATGCATGTGCACCACAAGTTATTTTGTGGGCCCCAAAAAAACAACTCTTTCATTTAGCATGTGGTGCAATATATTGAAATAAAAATTTTGAATTTTAATTTGAACAACATAACATTTCTTAGAAAAAAATCTTAATGATGAAAATTGAGATGAATTTAGTCATTATTGGGATAGACATAGAATGAAGGGAACTTAGTTAGAGCATTTTCAATCCTTATCTTTTTTTTCAGATCCAAAATTAAATTTGAGTAAAAAATCTTTTTCAACTCTATATCCAATATCATCAAATCAAGGAATACTTAAATCTTTATCCAAACTTGTAATTGTGAAATTTTACAATTCTTTACAAATCCAATGGTCACATTTTATCCTCTTTTAAATTTGAATTTATTTTTCTTTAAATCTAAGATTATCCGTTGAAGTCTTTTATATCAAATTAAACTTTTTACTCAAACGTTAATTCAAATTTGAATAAAATTTTGGAACCTAAATTAGTACCAAAACAATGACATGATTAACCCATGAACGTGAGTTAGGAATTTTGATGTCAGACAATTTCCTTGGTATCTACTATGTATTGCTTTATATCTATAATATTATACACATATGGGTACAATTTACAAAAATTCACGTCACATGTTCAACTATGACTATTTATTATTTTTGTGGAATTATAAGACTTATTTAGATTTGTATCTCCAAAACAAATTTTCATTCTCAAAATTTAAAAAAAAAAAAAAAGAGAGATGTTGCTTGATTTGTTTTTTTGTTCTCTAATGAAGTCTCCCCTTCAAGTTTCGTTGGAGACAAAAAATGAAGACTGTTCAACTTTTTCTTCTCCGCCGCTCCGCTCTCACTAAGCTCTCTCTCTCGCAACTTTTCCTCTCTCCCTCTCGCAACTACTGAATCTAATTTCTGATCTATATGTGCATATGTGTGTGTGCATCTATGTATGTGTGTGTTTTGTGGAGAGAGAGAGAGAGAAAGGGAAAGAAAGAGAGATGAGAATTAGAGCATCTTCAACAGATGTTGTAAAGGAGGAAAGTAGCTAAAATTTAGTTACTCAAGGCATAAAATTTAACTCCAACAGATTAGGTTGAAATGTTCTAAAATGCATTTTTACTAAAGTGATTATCTATATTTATAGAATCACTCTAGCAATAGATAAAATTTGTTTATTAATATTTTCTCTCTCTTTCTCTCTTTTCTTCCATTCTCTCTCTTTCTCCCTTTCACTATTCTCAAAAAATATAATATAAAAGAAATGATAAATAATATTTAAAAAGAGTAATTAAAAATATAGAGAATCTGTTAGAATATGTATTAAAAATTGAGTAGCTAAAATAAAAAAAATTATTTTTTGAGTAAGCTAAAATAAATACTATTGTTAGAGATGCTCTTGGGCGTTTTGTGGATTATTGTCTAAATCACACACGTGGCATTTTACATTTTCAACAAGATTAATTAGAAAGAGGCACAAAACGTGAGGGATGTAACCAATACTAGAAATTTAAGAACCAAAAAGAGAATCAATGAAAATTATGGGACTAACAAGTGTAAAAAAAAAAAAAAAGTTCTTATATTGTAACAAGTAATTATTTATTAATATTTCTTGTAAGACTCTGTTTGATTTTCCTCGAATATTTTGAATTCCTCTTTTCTAATTGGTTGGCCTACCGAAACCTACAAGAACTTGCAAAAATGAAGAAAAGTTGATGTGATTGTGGGGCCAGCTTTGACTGGTTAAAGCAAGCACAATCTTTTATTTTATTTAGAATATCAAAAGTTATGATAAAGTGGCCCCAGGCCCACCAAGCCATCCAATATGGCTCTACGCCTCTCACAGAATATGTATGTGTC
>CM042190.1:27891545-27936711 GCA_023539305.1 Ilex asprella
CCTTAAAACAATCAATTTATATGTACAACCGGAAAGTACGTTAACAACAAAATAAAATAAAATAACCGGATATATAGATCGCTTAACTGAGATGAGCAGACTTTCTTAACATATTTTTAGTTTTCCTCTTGTTTGATAAATTTTGTAGGAACAACAAAAGAACGATGGACAAATTTTCAAGATATGTCCAAAAAAATAAACTAATCACTACGTAGATTTATAGAGAGATCTCTCTTAATTTCTATTTAGTTCTAATTTATGGTGTGTTTGGTTGGGTAGATAAAAAGTGGAAATGATACACTATATCCTTCAATTATTTCTCACCTTTGTGTTTGGTAGGAGGAATGAAAAGTAGAAAAAAAATAATTTTTTTGTGTTTCATAGGATAGAAAAGTAGAAGGATAAAAAAAATATAAATACATATTTTATCATTATATCTATATATAAAATTAATGCATAAATAGTATATAATAAATAAATATAATATATGACTATATTAAAGAATATACAGATAAATAACATACATTTCAACATACATAATTAATTTTTCATCCACTTTTCGCACAATTTTAAAGGAATTGATTTTGGTGAATTGGAAAAAAAGTTAATTCATCTATCTTTCTATTTTTCTTATTTTCCTTCCTTATGTTTTATTTATCCTTTCAACTTTTTATTATTCAAATTTTTTATCCTTTCATTTCCATAATACCAAACAAAGCACTAGAGTCTCTCCCAACTCCCATGTTCTCAAAATTGTCTATCTTTCCTCTTCTCTTCAAATTATTGTACACTGTCACAAATTTTATATAGAACTAAAAAAATTAAACATAATTAAAATTGGTTTACATCTATATTGAATTTCTTTTACATGACACGTTACTTGTGCGACAGTTTCTAGTTATAATAAGTATAGAACCCAAGTAAAACCTACCATGTGTTCAAAACTTTATGATATATTTCCTAATGATAACCATTATGATAGTAATATGGTCTTTTATTTAATTAAGATTAGGGAGCTGTTTCTAAGAGCATCTCCAATGGGATAGTTAAAGGAGGTTTGTTAGCTATTTTAGATAGCTAGTCCATGATTTTTGGCTCCAACAGGCTAGTTAAATCACTCGGTATTACCCATTTTGCTAAATAGGTTCGCTGGATCTGGCGAGAGAAGAAAAGCTAGCTATCTAGCGTACACAACAGATCATCTTCACAGCATCATCTTCATCACAGATTGTGTTCGACTTCAACAGATTTTCTTCTTGATTTATACCTTCAAAAAACTTTTGGATAGAGATTGTGAAATAGTTAGCTATCATACGGGGTACTAGTTATTACCTGTGCCTGAAGACACTCTTAATATAAAAAATTTACCAATAAAATGGGACATTCAAGAATGTCTTAAATAAAAGAAGTGTAAGGATTTAAATAAAGAATAATAATATCACATTAATACAATTTGATAATCTCCATGAATTTAAACTAACACTCTTACAAAATTATCTTGTCACACATTTCTTTATGCTAGCTCTTCTTTCCACCAAATGAGTGTTCATTTTTCCAATGAATAAGTTGTCTAGTTTTAATAAGGAATATCATTAAGAACACAATTAAATCATCGGATCATATCAAACGAATTAGCCACATTGAACTACAAATCATTTTTTTAAAAAAAAAAAAAAGTCCAACTGAACTAACATTGCCCAGTGAATCTACTTGTAACTGCTAGAACAATTGATTTAAATTCTCTATTATTGTGAATTTTCGGATGCTAAAGAAATATTTTCATTATGCAATTAAACCAAATCAACAAAGTAAAATTTTCACCACTTCGAAAAAAATTTGATTTAACTGAACTTTTTGTCATTCCGTTGTTTATTTTTCACTATTTAAGTACCCAAAAAAAATATAAACATTAGCAAGGGGAAACCTATACAAATAAAAAAAATTTATAGTTGGTTTTGATTTTTTTTTTGTCCAATTAGTTTCACTTATTTTTTTATTAGTAATTAGCTTGACTTTGGATTTTTTAGTTTTTGTTGTGTAATTGGTATTGCTTGTTATTTTTTTTTTGGTGATTACCTTGGTTTTGAATTTTTTTAATTTTTTTTAGTGCAATTGATATCACTTGTTATTTTTTTATTGTTAATTAATTTTGCTTTGAATATCTACAACCTGAAAAAAGAATTAACATTTAAATATTTTCTCATCAATAAAATCATACAAATATATGTTTTGAGTGAAGAAATCAATTAGGATTGTCAAGACAAACAATGAGAGAGTATGAGATAGAGAGAGATTGAGATAAAATGAAAATCTAATTAGGATCGTGAAGACAAATAATGCTAAGTGAGAGAGAGTATGAGAGATATATATATTGTGAGAGAGAGTTATAAGAGAGATGATAGACTGTGAAATGAGAGAGTGTGTTTAAAATGCCTATGAGAGAGAGAGTGTGTGTTAAAAGGAACGTAGATATCTTTCCATTGATTTGAATGAGAATGAGGAGAGATAAAAGGAATGTAGTAGAGTTCTGTAGGAATGTAAATTCATTAGGATCGTCGGATCAATAATACTGAATCAATCTGAGCCGCGAAAAGTTAAAGACAAACCTAGCTAGCTACTTTATTATATAGATTGAGTAAATAAACCAATTAGGATTGTCAAGACAAACAATGAGAGAGTATGAGATAGAGAGAGATTGGGATAGAATGAAAATCTAATTAGGATCGTCAAGACAAATAATGCTAAGTGGGAGAGAGTATGAAATATATATATTCTGTGTGTGTGAAAGAGAGAGAGAGAGAGAGTTATATGAGAGATGATAGACTGTGAGATGACAGAGTGTGTTTAAAATGTCTATGAGAGAGAGAGAGTTAAAGGAATGTAGATATCTCTACAATGATTTGAATGAGAATGGGGAAAGATAAAAAGAATGTAGTAGAGTTTTGTAGGAATGTAAATTCATTATGATCGTCGGATTAATAATACTGAATCAATCTGAACCGCGAAAAGCAAAAGACAAATCAAACTAGCTACTTTATTATATAGATATCTTTGTTGGAAGAAACGGGTGGTGTTGGAAGAGGCGGTGGCATCGTCTTCATTGCCAAGCTCTGTAAAACCCTTCCAAAAATTCAGTAAAACCCCTCCAAAAATCTAATAAAATCCCTCCAAAAATCTAACAAACACCCCCCCAAAAAAAATCAGCAAAACCCTAAAAAAATCCAACAAAACCCCCCTAAAATTCAATAAACTCCCTCCAAAAATTCAGAAATACCTCCAAAAAATCTAACAAAACTCCTAAAAAATCTTGACTTCGATTATTGGTGTAATTTGAGGTGATTTTGTTTTGGATTTTGTGATTTAATTTAAGAGAATTTAGTTTGGGAGTAATAATTTTTGGGAGGTGGGTTCTCTCTTGTAACCTATAATTGATTAAATTTGTCCAATGTATAGTTGAATTGCTATTTTTTAAATTTTATTATTGAAAGTTAGTTAAAGTTAGTTGAAGTGATTAACTAAAATAAATACCGTTGTTTGAGTGAATTTAAAAAAGTGATTAACTAAAGTATATAATACAATATTTAAATATATTTTAAGTAATTATTTTAAATAGCACTGTTTAAGTTGCTCTGACTCGAGTAAGTAAAAGTAATTCATTCCAATTTCCAACGAATGTTTTTCAGCTTTTTTTTAATTTGATTCTTTAGTAAGTGTTTTCTTGTAACTTTGTATAGTAGTTAGATAGATCAGAAGAGGAAGATTAAGAGAACATATCACCAACATGACGAGGGTTTAGGAACATCCAGCAGTTTAACAAAGCTGAAAAGCTACTTGTTTCTATGTTATGATCCGGAAAGCCAGCCAAATGCTTGAAAGCTATAGTTCGATGATTCTCCTGGTCACCCTTCACGAAAATCAATATTATGTCTCCTCTATGTCTCGGTATAAACGGAAAGATATCTTCTCCAGTTGATTCAAACCACTAAATGAGTATCACCTAAGAGTTCCTTTATGCGAGCAAAACAAAGATTGGTTGGTACATGGGCCTCCTACGTCTATCTGCTTTGCTTATCCCCAGGAACCAAATCACTGAAAGATCCTTCCACTTCTCACAAGCAGATCCAAGTCGTACGAATATGTTTGGCCGATTGCACTTTTGCTTAGATTCTCACAAAAGGAAGCTCTCACGCTTTTGCAAGCAGAAGTATGGACCAGGTACAAATAGTGGACTACATTGGCTCTTGCAGGTTCTAGTTTCATGGTTTGTTTGATGGCATGAAAGTCGTAGTACTAAGCAAAGCTTAAAATGTCTAAGAATGCAGAGTTTCATATTATGAAGTGCTTAAACAGGCATCTCCCATTCCAAACCCCTATGCCCTCATAAATAACCAACCTATACTGGAGTGGCAGAAGAAAAATAAAGCAACCGCTACATGGGGAGAAAAGGGAATCCAGGGAATTGTTTTTCCAGATGAAGATTTCACATGATAAGGTTTCAAGATTTTTGAAAGATGATGTATCTAAAGGCCCACCAACAAAAACAGAATCATATCACTTTTCTCCAAGTCTCTCTCATTCCTAGATCTTGGGTCACTTTGATACGCAATACGAATACAAGTGCATAATACGACACTTTCTTAAATAACGATACAATGGAGATAGGCTTACGGTATTTTAAGTCATAATTTATTTTGGAATTTTTATTTAGATAATTTTCACCAATATACAACATTATATATCATAAACATCCATAATCACTAAATTAATTACTATTTATTGTACATTTGTGCTCGATTTTTTATAATTTAAAATAATATATAATCATAAATCTATATACGCGTAATTAGTTAATATGTTTTTTATATTTATGGTACAGTACAATTTGATATCGTACCCCGTTTGGTAACGTTTAAATTTTTCGTTTTTCGTTTTTATTTTGATATTAAGAGAAAACAAGAAAAAAAAACTCGTTTGGTAACCGTTTATGTTTTTCGTTTCTGTCATCGTTTGATAAACGAGGGGCGATTTTCAAAAACCAAAAAAAGTCGTTTTTCGTTTCCGTTTTTCGTTTTTCAAAAACGAAAAACAGAAACGTTACCAAACGGGGCCTTAATAATCTGGATCGTAAATTCACCTCATTTTGGATCGACATACCCAAATCGTGGGTTGTTGTGGATTTAGTGAATTCTAATAACTGAGTACAGTACACCATTCCATCGGGTCTCTACCATGAAGCCAACAGATCATACACAACTCACACAAAGATTAGTGCTATCCGTCATTCAGGTTTTTAAACAACCATATTGGGTTAATTTATTGCTGAAGGAATTCTACAAGTTGAAGTAATGACAGGTCACCCCACGATAAGAAGTATTGGAAGAACAGCAATCATAAAAAAAGTTAATGATTAGCCAAAGGCAATAAGTAGTGTAGGTGAATTGATGACTTATTTCTTTAGCAGAAGGTGCCGAGGAGTACCAATACATTAACATTACCATATGAATCTCAGCAGAGGGCTATAATTTGATAAACCAGGATTTTTCTTTCTTAATCAGAAGTCATAAAAAAATAACCAGAGATTTTATGAAGCAGAAAGTCATTATTTAGTACCTTCTTTGTATTTCAATTCAGAGAGCTGTTAGTCTGTGAGGCATTCTTGTTGTGGAGAACATACAACTCTGGTTTCCACTAGCAAATGGTGGGGTGCCCGCAATCAACTTGCTTGATAAGCAAATAAGTTCTGCCAACATGCCAAGATATTATATCAACTTGGTGAGATAGCTCAGATTCCTAGAAGCTATATAGTTTCCAGCAGAAATCCCAACCACATACCCGAAGGAATAATGGCAAAGGAAAGAATCATGATACGCAGTCCACTATAAACCATCAGCAAGGAGATCCTTCATATGTAATCCGTACAGGCTAGATATCAAACACAAAAGAAGCTAATCAAGATCCTCCAATTAGTGATCCAGTTGTGCTGCTTTCTGAGCCATGATAAGGCAGAAGAGACAGGAGATCCAATATTCTAAAGCACTAAAATCATGAAACCACCTAGCTGTCATATATTCGTTAGCAAAATTGAATGGTCCACACCCATCAAAGCCCTACATATGGCTATGGAAAATGCTGTTGCCTAAACTTAAGTTCAATAAGTTCAACTCTGTTAAAAGTAGTGAAGACTTCCTTGTGTTTTTCCCTTTCCCAGGGGGTAGCACTTGCGACTCTGGGTAAAAATAAAGAGTTAGACCCTGCAAACCTTTCCCTTTATAGAGGAAGGACAGGCCACTTAATCTAACAGCTCTAACTCTTCTTTGTGCACTGTGTTCCTGAAAACCAAAACAACTGGCACTAATTATGCAGTCTAAGATATCGTATTATATATTATAAAATTTGGTGGGGAGATGGTCAAAAGGTTGTGCATAGAAACATGGAACATTCCTAGTTCATCTTCATTCTCAGTTTGTGTATTACATTGAAGCTATCATCTTGCCCCTTGTACATATAGTATGTACAGGGGAACTGTATTTGAATTTAAGCTGGAGGACAAGTGATGTGAATCGTAAGAGAATGATAGGCTGGAAACGCAAATAGTTCACACGAAAGTAAAGAATTTGAAAGGTCCAAAGTTCAGGATAGGGCAGCCTGTCTTGCCACTAAATACACCAAAGTTCTTGTCAACAAATTGAACAGAGATGACAAATTGTAGGCCGTGCATCTTTTCATTTCCAGAATGACCTATAGGACATATGAAGACTTTCTACATGGTCAGCTTGATGAAGCTAGCGAGGAGAACAAAAGAATGCCACTGGGTTTTCTAAGTATGATACTATTGTTCCTAAAATTGGCTAGCTAAATTACCCAAAACAATTAGGCAAATGGCAAAGGAATCTGGTTGTTGTTAGAGGGACAATGAAGCATATATCTACCTTGGGACTATATTAATTACCTTAATCTTTGACAGTTAACGTCATCAACATACACTCACAACAGGTCTTTTCAAAATTTAAGCCAAATTTTGGGACAAATTTCATTAAATTATAAAATTTATGATTACAAGCAAATAGAGAACGACCCATCTTACTACAATTAGGATCAGAATCTGAGATAATGATAAGGGGTTAGAGCATTTGCCCAATGTCCAAGAGAGCTGATTATTAGTATTCCTGTTGCAATATAATTCTTTGTGTCCTCCATGCTGTTAATATTGTCATTGGAGCCTTGCTATCATTTTGATCATTCTCATGGCATTTACTGATGGCATCTATTCCGATCCAGCTTTGTAAGTTTTGCTTGCCAAGTAGTCATTGATGTCCAGCTAAAGCTAACAAAGCCACTGACACCAATATCTTCCTTAATATCTCTGGCTTTCCCCATATCAACCAGAAATTATTCTCTGACTGCATAAGCTGATAGTGGAATTGCTTTCAGAAATCCTTGAAACGCACAACCCTGGTACCAAAAGTCTAGAATACCTACGCCTGTTAATTAGTTAACAGAACACATTGTTGTCATGTTCCAGATGGCCAGGCAGACGCTGCAGATCCACTCTATGATTTCAGAACAGCATAAAAAAGCTAACTCTACCATTTCTATACCTGTTGAAACTAGCAGATAAGCATAATATGCCCTCTGTCCCAAACTACTAGTAGGCTCTTAATCCCTCTAGCTAATAAAAGAAATTTAATTTGTTAGATATATTATTAACTAAGAGCACTGAAATAAAGATATAACGCCAAACATGTCCTTTGATACTGATTCTCCCTTTTAACTTGGTCCATCGTCAGCTCCATTTTTGTGGTTCCTAAAGAGGATGGTTCACTCCGCAATCTGCCCTTTGACAAGATATATTCGGCCAACTGGCTGAAGCCCACCACCTTTTCCTCCTATTTATAAGGAGCTCCCTTGGTAACATACCATACCATCCTTGACTTAAGTCATCTCCCTTGACTAGAACAATCCTTTTCCCCTTCATTCACTTTTTGCAGGATTCACTCCCAGTCACCCTTCCTCAGTAAGTAGACTCTTACTTTCAGCCAACACAAAACTTGACTTCTGTCATCCTTCAGACCAAGTCAAAACATACTTTGCCGCCTTTAGTTCTAGACTATAATCAGTACTTGGATATCCTCTAATGGCATCAAATTCCCTCTCGTCTTCACGTAGCTCCAGCTCCTCTTGGACGCCCAAGCAAAACAAACTATTTGAGAAGGCCCTGGCAGTGTATGATAAGGACACTCCTGACCGTTGGCAGAATATTGCCAGGGCAGTGGGTGGAAAGTCTGCTGAGGAAGTGAAAAGGCACTATGATATACTCATAGAAGATCTCAGGCACATTGAGTCTGGCAATGTCCCATTCCCTAATTACAGATCAAACAGAAATGCCCACTAAGCCAATGAAGATGCTCACCACAGGTACTATACTAGTTACTTTCCAACTTCTTGTGTCGTCATTACTGCTTTCATCAATGTTTGATTAATCCAATCAACTCCGATAACCACAAACAACTTAGTCAGAATTAGAAAATCTAGTAGAAGTGCAGAGCATCTTTGTGCCGTCATTATCCAAACAGGACCATAAGGTAACCAAGGAGGCATTGAAGGGCTACCTTAATGTGGTCCATCAAATGCTTTGGTTTATCATTAAGGGAAAGTTTCCCTCACCCAACTACTTATCATTTATGAAAGAAGGCAATGCCCGGCCAAACACCATTCAACTTCTTATGCTGTCCCTGAGCGGACAGAAAGTCCAGATGAGATCTAATCCTACTCATTTGTTGCGGATAACATGCCAATGGTCCTACGCTTTCTAAACTCAAGTTCAAACATTTCATTTCAGATTCAAAACACTGCCCCATTCTTTTTAAATTTCAATGTAGATGCTCTGCTACATACAATTCCCTCTTCCGTTGAAACTATATTTATTTATTGGTCACTTTTGTCTTGACTTGGACTTGTGCTTTTCAGACCCATCTGAAACTTCTGGCAGCATCAATACTTCCGCAATCTCTGAACTCTTAGAATACTTTCGGTTTTTATATTAATCATACTTTCGAATATTTTATAATGATTCCCGTGATCTAAAACATATCATGTTCTCTGTTTACCAGCCCTACGAAGAAGATAAAGCTCCACCGAAGCTCAAGAGTCAATCAAAACAATCAAGTAGTAGATCTCGTCAACGTGTGTGTGAAAAAATATTAGCAGATATATTGAAATGCAATTCGCTCTATCTTTTTCTCTCCCCCTAAGCTCGACTCTGTAATATCTCTGTTTTCCTTGTTGTTTATTGCATTACTGGAATATGTACAAGAAGAAAATGTCGTAATGTTTGTTTTCCTGCCACTGGCATTACTGCAATGGATGTGTTCACTGTATCCTAAATATTTTATTTGCTTGATGAACGATATAGAACTTTTCTGTATCTAATCGAACGCAGTGTGGAACAAAAAGCATTCAAAAACATATAATTCCGAAGAACAATTATAAAGATGACATTGAACTGATTTTCTTTCTAGTTTTGGTAACTAATTAATCTGAATGTTCAAATAAATCAATCAAATATTGGAAGAAGATTGAAAATCTGGATTTTAGGGTTTTGATAGCTGACCTGAGATTCTCATCGTGGATTCACGAGCTGAGATAGAAAGAGATATGAAGGAGGCGAGTTTAGTAGTTGATTAGCCACCAGATACCTTGAGAACCGTAGCAACAAGGAAAATCCATGGCAGACTCGGAGGCCCATGTTCATCATAAGAACGGGAGTTGCGAAGTATGAAGTGCAAGTTGAGTGGCGGGAAACTTTTATGGTTGAAATAGTGCTCGGTTTCGGAGAAGGAAGTGTTACACTACAGCCGAAGGGGTTGGACGTAGTGTGTTGACAATCACTCACAGTCGTGTGATTGTGACCCAGTGTCGATTTAATTACTATAATACATCAGTTAACCATCAGATTGGTGGTTCAGTAATTTTACAGTATCCTGTTTAGAGTCCAATCCCGTAAGATTAGCAAAGTTCAATTTATGGAGACTTTACAGATTATTTCTAACTCTAAGATTCCCTGATGAGCTTCTCTCGTGGTTCGAGTTGTTATAGTCACGTAGGATTCTGTCAAGGCATGATAATGGGAATAGGCGTCAGGGTAAGTTGAAGAGGAATGATAATGAGAGCTAGCTCAGACTTATTTCTGTGGGGCCGACTTTTCATTGAACTCCACTTCACTCTGATTCTCCCCACGAACTTTTTTGTTGTGATAGAAAAAAAAATGCATTAGGTAAAAAAAAATTATAAATTATAAAAAGGTTATATATTTTATTTTCTATCATTTGAAATGAGAGAGAAAGTGACGGGAAGAGAAAAAAAAAGAGAGATAAAAACTAAAAAAATAAATAATCTCTTTTGGTTTGTTGGGAGAAAAAGTATGAACAACATCACCATTTTTCATATATTTTTTTCCTTTACCCACGGGCCATAATAACCTATCATAGTCTAAAAAAAAAAACATAGTCACAATTAAATGAAAGTTTGTTAACTGATCAAGTTTGAATTATATTTTGATTGATTTGAACTTTAATTTCATTTCAAAAGTTTGATCTAAGCATTCAGCGTATTTTATTTTTGTGGTTCATATTCAAATTCATTAATAATATGAAATTCAGTGCAAAAAATAACTTAGGTAATGTTTGGTAACCACCCGTTTTTGTTTTTTTTTCGTTTTTTTTTTCATTTTGTGGCTAAATAAAAATAAAAATGCATTTGCTGAATGTTTTTATTTATTTTTAACTTTTTCGTTTTAAAAACAAGACAAAAATATGGAAACATCTAAAATAATATTTTTGAAAACATAAAAAAAAAAAACCATACGTGCGATAGCGGTCTCCATTTAATGAGATCATGACTTTGATTCTTCTTAGTATAAAAACCCTTTTTGGTGTTTGGTCCCTAGTCCCTTTCGACTTTCTCTCTCTCTCGCGCGCCCTTCTCAAACGATGTCTGTTATAGGTTTCGATGGTTCTGCTGTGGATTGAAGGTAGGTTTCGGTGGTGGTGGGAGTGGGTTTTGGTTGTTAGATTGGTGTTGTGTGGTGGGTTTCGGTGGTGGGTTTGTGTGGCCATTGGGGGTTGAAGATTTTTTTCGAGAAGCTTATGGAGTTGCAGATTTTTTAGCTTCCAATGTTGATCGAGGTGTTGCACTGATTTTTCGATAGCTGGTCTGCCTGTAAAAGGAAGATTGTTGTTGCTTCTGGATCAGCTGGCTGGCCTGGGTCTACCACTAGTAAGGAGGAAGAAGACTTTGGTCTGTCAAAGTTTATCTTCCCATTATCATTCTTTATAAATTTTCGGATTTGTTTTGAAGGATTAAAGTTATATTAGGTTTTAAATGCTTTTGATTCTTATAATTCTTTGAATTGATGAAATAAAATTTCTCTTTCTTTAAAAAAAAAAAGTGGTGGTTTTGGGTGCTAGTGGAGCTGAGTGGTGGTTTTGGGTGATTAGTGGGGGTTGAGTAGTGGGGTTTGGATGGTAATTTTTTGATATAATATCAAACATGTTTTTTATTTTTGTTTTTACAAATTTTAAAAAATCTAAAGAACTACAAAACATATTTTATATTTTTAATTTGGGTAAATTACACTCACACCCCTTGACATTTGACTTTATTGCACGAACACCCCTTCAAATTTTCAAAATAACACCAAACTCCTTTGACATTTAAAACTTGTAACAGTCACACCCCCTCCAACTAACGGATGTTAAACTAGTTAACAGTCAAAGCTAAGGTCATTACTCCTAATTCTCAAAATACCAAAAATACCCTCCAAATTTATCCAACCTCTCATTTATTTTTTTAATCTATATATGAAATATATATATATATATATTAGTCATAACCCGTGCCTGAAGGCACGATAAAATATAAAATTCAAGTGTTCAAAAATCGATTTCACTATATTTAATTTTTTCAAAATATATTAACTACATATTAATCAAATATTAAATAATTAAATATATGATATAAATGAGTGATGTGATATTTTTAGGGAGAAAATATATATATAATTGAATATGCGATAGAAATGAGTAATGTGATTTGACGTTTAAGTTTGACAAATGGATGATGGGTGAGATAAATGATTGGTAATGGTTTTGAAGGAAAAAATATTACTGGGATAAAATTCAAACAAACTTTTGTTTTATTATATAGATATATTAAAATTTAACACTTATATGTTTAATTTCTAAATACATTACATCAATAAATAAAATATTACCCTTTTTTTGTTTATTAAATAATATTTGGTAGTATTAGTACAATTTAAAAAGTAATCATTTTTTTAAAGCCTTAGTAATTACCTAATCCAATGATCATATATTAAATTTATTTTTGTTTATTATTTATTTAATTACATAAAATTTTATTCTTGCCACCATCACCACCAATTTTGTCATCACTATCAGTTTCGCCACCATCCCTAGTAGGGAGAGAGAAAGAGAGAACAGAGACAGAGACAGAGATAAAACAAAGACAGAGGGAAAGAGAGAACAGAGACAAAGAACATTACACAATCACCATTGGATGGAGAGAGAGAACATAGATAGAAACCATCATAGTCGAGCAACCCTACCACATTATTCTCCTCCACCTCCATTTCCAACTCCTCAACCACACCACACACAAAAACCCAGCAACCACTAGTAAAATCGAACCCTCCCAAATCATCCAAGCATATTATTTAAGCTTTGGATCCTTTTGATTTCTTAGATATTCACATCATTTGATTTTTCAGATTTGGACGAGGGTGACTATTGGAGGATGTTGCAATGGTGGGATAAAGGCTAGCGATCTTCTGTGATTTTGGGCCCTAAATGCTTTATTACCCACCACCAATTGTCTCCTCCACACCATGAAAACCTCCACCACCTCTCTTTCTCTGTCTATCTGTGTGTATATATATGTCTGTATATACATATATACACATAGAGAGATGGACTGAGGGAGAGAGAAAATATGACCGCTGGAGGGAGAGAGAAAGTCATAGAGGGATTGGGGTTTAGGTTCATTGGTGGGAGCGAGAGAGAGAGAGAGAGGGGGGGATTGGTGTAACGGCCCCGTTTTTTGGACTCGTTACTTGATTAAATCGATCGTTCACAAATAAATCTTCGAGTACAGGGTCAGAGCTCTAATTGCTTCAATAAATTTATAATCACAATTTTTATCTCCAAATAATAAAAATAATCTCTTCAATATACAAAGTTAAAAATTATATCAAAATTTGTCCGTCTTCGAATCCTCAAATATCAACTACGGTCCTTGTCTCCGAGATAATCCTGAAAAATATTAAAGGCGGGGAAGTATACAATATGACAGAAAACAATATGCTCAACGAGAAAAGAATATGAATGATCAAATATCGAATAATTCAATTGATAGACAATCATAGATAAAAAAATAAAGAATCCAATTGAATAAATCACATAACTCAATATCTATCAAACATAGCCTCATACTTGGGTCCTCTTGGTAACATGACAAGTGACACTTGGACATTTAAAGTTCATACTAATATCGAACCATTACACCCCTCCGAGTTGTAATCACAATCGCACCCCGCAGGGCCATAATCACACTTTACCAATCATGCCCCCAAGTACATTTCGTATATGTACCAATTAACTCCAAAGTATTTATCCCAACATACACGTACAAGAGGTCAACCAATAACATTGACAGAATTTTATATCAATCGAAATAATCAACAGGAATACAAATTTCAAATAACGAAAAGACACCTTTTGCAAAGAGATTTAAAAGACAATAGCATATTGTATACTACCCTGTACCTCAAATCCCTCAATGACTTCAATAGATGCGAAATCAAAGTGTCATAAACAAAATACTTAAATTTGATAGCGATCTAAAATAAAATCACCGCTCAAATTTTTACCAAAAAATCTCATAATTTATCTCTCTCCCTCTTTCTTCCTTTCTCTCTCCCTTTCCCTTCCTCTCTTCCTCTCTGCCGTGCTTGTTCCCTAGCCTTGCTTGGCTTTTTATAACCAAGACTTTTCTTGGCCTCCGAGGATCTCATGAACACTTGTCCATGTTCTTGTTTTTTTTTTTTTCTTCCTAAGTGCACGTTTTCAAATCCTTTGAGATTCGTGCAAATCTTGCAAGATTTGCAACACATATATATCAATTCATTATACATATATTTATTCATTATCTTACTACAAAACTTGAGACTTAAATTATAGTAATATAACTCGTTTTCACATAAAGAAATCATAATTGAAGTCCATTTATTTATTTAAAATTTTTAAAAATAATCCCGAATTATATACAATCATAATTGATGACCTAAATTAGCGTACAAATTATTATTTTACATACTGGTCGTCACAATTGGGGTTGAAGTTTTTGTTAAACAGATGGGTAAATATTTGGGTTTGAGTTAAGGTTTGGGTTAAATAGAGGGGAAAAATTGTCTTTTTATTAGGAGAGCTAACTCCGTCTAACCATTGGAGTTTTAGTATAATTTTTGAAATGTGAGGGGATATTCGTGTAATAAAGTCAAAATGTTAGAGGGTGTGAGTGTAATTTATCCTTTTAATTTTTATCACAAAATAAACAAAACTTAGTTCTGTTTTTTTTTTATAAAAAAAAACATAAAAACGAAAACGTTACCAAGCACACCCTTAATTAACTAATTTCAACAAATTATACCTAAATTTTAACTAAATTTCTTCAAATAATTACTTAATATTTATATAAAAATAATTTGGATTGGATCATAATTGATTCGAATAAAAATATATTCGAATCCAATCTACGAAAAAATATAAGATATCAGATTCATTTTTTAAGTTCGAATTATCAATAAAAAAAATCAATAACCGACTAATTGAATTAGAATTCTGTTCCGAGTCCACATCCGACCCGATATGTGAAAAAAATATAAAACATCAAATTCATTTTTAAGTTTGAATTATCGAAAAAAAATATCAATTAATATCCGATTAATCGAATTCAAATTCAGATATGATGCAAATCGCAATTCGAATCTAATCACAGACCTAGCTAAATGTAATGTCAGGCCCAAAATATATGCCCGAAAACCTCTCAATGCCCAGAATCAAATGAGCTATAGCATACCGAAGCCCATCTCTCCGTCACCATTCTCGTGGTCCAATCCCGCTGTTACTGAACTCGCAAGAAAAGTAATAAAAGTTCAGCAAAACCCTCCGTCATTAAATTACTAAACTCTCCCTGCAAATGCCTACGCGTTCGCTTCCCATTGGCCAACTCTTCAACCCTAGTCTTCAACAAAAGAGGGGTTTATGCTTGCTCTGGCGCCAGACCTTAAACCCTTGTCTGAACTTCGCTTCCTAACTCTGCGTTTCAATGTCCTCATGACCTCATCCAATTCTATTTCTTCATAGGTAAATCTCACAAAAATGGCTGCTTCAAGGCTATCTTCGTTGGCGGCCATGGCCGCCGCGGCTGCGTCTTACTCCACGCTCTCCACTCACGCGTATGCCGACGGTCCGTTCCGCTTCTATCCCTTCTCTTCATCTCCGTCCTCGACCCAACCTCAGACGCCGGATAATGACTCTTCCGTCGAAGAATCGAGAGGCGGTTTCGATCCCGAATCGTTGGAACGAGGTGCGAAAGCTCTCAGAGAAATTAATAGCTCTCCTAATGCCAAACAGGTGAATTTATTTTCCTAGCCATTTTCATTTTTACTTTCCGAGTTCGACGGACTATTGCTGTATAATTTAATAGAATATTTCTATCGAAAGAATTACTTGCGGTTTTTCAAGTTTAATTGAATTCTCAGGTATTTGAAGTCATGAGAAAGCAGGAACAGACTCGGCTTGCGGAATTGGCGGCGGAGAAAGCTCATTTTGAAGCCCTTCAGTCCCAAGCTGATATTGTGAGTGATTATTGATTTATTATTTCAGTTGCATTATGGTATGTACTACTACTATGGCTTTTGTGCAAATTACTTATGAAATGGACCACTTGTTTATGTATCTACTAGTTGAAAAAGCTGCAAAGATCCTTGCTGTTGTCTAGCCGTACAAATGGTATTGAAACCCTAAAGGAATGCTGTCTTTACCGCAACTCATAATTATCTGATTCTAAGTGATTGAGCAGTGACAGTATGTACACGAATATTAAAAAGTGAAGAAATATTGTTTCCAACTATGCACCAAATCAAAATATGGAAAAACCTATTTACAGAATTAGGAGCAAGTTTAACACTACATGCCAAATGTTACAATGTTCACTGGTAAATTTGAAAGAAAAGTAATTAACTAATTAAAAATACCCGGTGGCCAATGTGCGAGAGTTGGTTCCTCCCATGTTTGCCCAGCTGTGCTGTGAGGTATTTCATTCCTTTGGTCTATGCTGTGTGCTCTTTTTTTGGTTGTAGCCACAGCTTTTCAGCCCCTAAAGTTTTGTAATATAATATCATTTTCTCTAAAACACCAGAGCTGCAAGAATCAAGTTTTTGGGGTGTCACATGGATTTTTTTTCTTAGAACATTACATTAGCAGAGTCTTGCAGCAGAAGTGTCAGGTGATATGTGGAATTATGAGTGTGTTAATATGTGACATATCTGGAGCTGAACAACCTGCCAACAGTGATGGATTTCCGTTGATTCCATCCCTGCGTTAACTGATTTATTTCGTCATGAGAACTTATCACAGCCCAGACCCAATGGATTTTGTGAATTTGAATGGGACATTGTTGATTTTAGGAAAAAGTGGTGGCGCTTATAGGTAGTTACTACGTTTACTATTCATTATTGCAACTTTTTTCAGTATTGGAATGTCTCCTCTTGTCAGGAGGAAAAGTTTGCATGCATAATTCAGCAATCATCTTTTGCATTCTAGTAATCGGAGAAATGTGGCTTTTCTTTACATTGTCCTCAGCCTGTGTTAATTCATTGATGGGGTTTTTTAGTTTTCTATTCGTGGTTTCTGTTTACTTCTTAAGATCACCTTTGCATCTGCAGGACAAGCAGCGAAAATGGGGAGAAGACCAGAGGAATTTAATACAACAACAAGCACAGTCTAAAGCACAAATGCTGCGATATGAGGATGAATTGGCAAGGAAAAGAATGCAGGTGCAAATAGCCTCTTTGTCTGATTTGTTTTTCCAAGTTATAGGATTTTTGAACTTGACCAGAATTCTGGGAAGATAATTTGTTAAAAGGGAAGAAAATGAAGAAATAGGATGAGCAAAAGAAAAAAAAGAAAGGGAGGGGGGGTCACTGCATAATAATTCTAGAGTGCCGACTAGTGAAACCTTATTGAGTGGAGCAACTCTGAAATGCCCCTGGTTCCTGGAAAAATGTATTCACATTTTCCTTTTATTTAGTTGTTATTGTTGTTTGCAGACAGATCATGAAGCTCAGAGACGACATAATGCTGAATTGGCCAGGATGCAAGAGGAATCCTCCATACGAAAAGAACAAGCACGCCGAGCAACTGAAGAGCAGATCCAAGCTCAGCAACGGCAGACTGAGAAGGAGAGAGCTGAAATAGAACGTGAAACCATACGAGTAAAAGCCATGGCTGAGGCTGAAGGCCGCGCTCATGAAGCAAAACTGACTGAGGACCATAAACGGAGGATGCTTATAGAACGGATGAATGGTGAAAGAGAGAAGTGGCTTGCTGCAATCAATACAACTTTTAGGCACATTGAAGGTATTTTTCTGGAAGATGTATTTGTATGGGTATAATTCTGATTACAGGGCCTTCCACTAGTTCATAGATTAAGTGGTTTCTGGTATAGAGATGATGATCAAATTGTAATTTGGTTGATATGCATCAGTATAATGCTGATCTATATATTTCACACATGCAAATGGGGTCTAAAGATCATATTATGCCTTGTCTCTTAACCAACTGCAGTTAAGATAATTGGCTGTAGCTCAACTTACTTATGATTGGTACATTTTTTCTTTAGGCAGCAGTATTGGCTTTTGCTATTAAAAAAGAATCAACCTTCAAACTGGTTGTTCTCAATCATTTCTAATGTGCCTACTACACATCCCAAAGTTTCAAAATGGTTAGACAGTCCAGCTCTTGCAGGAGTACATTCTTTTCTGTGCAAAATATCTATTGTATTACTTGTGTGCTATTTGCTGAATGATATGTCATGTTCAGTTTTGTTTTATATTTCAATTTCTTAGTGCTGTCCGCGTCAGATGAGGGGCGTATCTTACTGATCTATGTTTCTCTCTTGCAATCTGCAGGGGGCTTTAGAGAATTATTGACTGATAGGAGTAAGTTGGTTATGACAGTTGGAGGAGTTACTGCATTAGCTGCTGGGGTCTATACGACCAGGTCTCTGCTATTTTTCGATTGCATTTTGTTGATCTCGTTAAAGCAAACTTATCTCAGTATTTCTTAGATTTGGGTTGGTTTTCCACAGTCATTTGTATTTCTTGTTTGCACATGCTAATGTTATTGTAATTCAGATAATTTTTGTGTTACCGGAGCATCATTCATGATACGAATACCTTGCCTTATGCTTTAAATTCTGAGACCAACTCTGCAAGATATCTCATCCTTTAATTCGGACTCCACTAGCACATGCCTGGACTTTTGTGAAACACAGCTGGAACATTTTTTCCCTTTATTTTGTAGAATACTAGTGGGACATGGGGCCTTATAAGGTGAACATAGGTATATGTGTTGGAAATATCGTGGGGCTAAATTTCTCTGTGATATATGGCTTCATTGCTCTAAACTAAAGCCTTTAAGTTGTCTACCTTGTATAGGAATACTATTTCAACTGATACCGAGTTGTGCATCCCATTTCTTCCATTCAGGCAAGTTAGACATGTTTTGATCGTCAGCATGCAGAATAAAAATAAGTTTCTTCCCTGGGTTCCTCGCTCATGTTAGAACCTTTAAGCCGTGTACCCTATATTGCAATATTATTTCAACTGATATCCAGTTGATCATCCATTTCTTATGTTTAGCCAGGTTAGACTTGCTTTTGATCTTCAACATGCAGAATGAAAATAAGTTTCTTCCCTAGGTTCACATGTTTAGAAACTGAGCACAAGTTTTGTGAAAATTGATTGTGTGGATGCCAGCTAATTTGCTTTGATATCCTTGATGCGTTTACAGGGAAGGTGCCAAGGTTACTTGGGGATATATAAATCGGATTTTGGGGCAGCCATCACTGATTCGAGAATCATCCATGGCAAAATTTCCTTGGTCAGGGATAGTTTCTCGTGGAGCAAATCAGTTGCTTAATTCTAGTAAAGCTTCTAACACAGCGGCTCTTGTAAAGAGTAAATCCAGTTTTGGGAATATTGTTCTCCATCCTTCCTTGCAGAGAAGAATAGAGCAACTTGCTCGAGCCACAGCCAACACCAAAACCCACCAGGCACCCTTCCGTAACATGCTTTTTTATGGGCCTCCTGGCACGGGTAAAACTATGGTTGCAAGGGAGATAGCAAGAAAATCGGTAATAACAGACATCCATTTTATTTTCTTCCGTGAAGTTCTTTTTTCCCTCTTACGAATGGTGCTGTTCTATGTCCTTATAAGTTCACATAATTTACATTCCTATATGATTAATAATGTTAAATGCAGGAAATCCGAAATAGGACTTTGTCAACAATTAGAATGTTGAAGTTGCCATCTAGTAGAATTGTGATTTGGTTGTTTTCTTTCTTTATTTAAGACTAATGAAGAAGCTGGTACTTTTTTCCCCATATCTTCAATGAATTTAATTAACTATGTTGGAAACTTTTGTGCAATATGTTTTCAAAAGCAAGAGGAATAACGAATCGTAGAGTAGTAATACACTTGGTTATATATGTTTCTTCAATAGGCAACTTTTAAGTAGATTACTTTCCTAATGCTCTTGTTTAGTTTTTTTTTTCTCTCCATACTTTCTTTTGTAGAAGTCAATTTTAAAGATCAGAAGAATTACTTGTTTTATGCAAGGGAATGTTTCTTTCGAAGATTTGTTCTATCTCCTCATGGGCTTTGCTTTTGGATATTGGTGTACAGGGTTTGGATTATGCCATGATGACAGGAGGAGATGTTGCGCCATTGGGACCACAGGCTGTTACCAAAATCCATGAGATTTTTGATTGGGCCAAAAAGTCAAAGAAAGGTTTACTGCTTTTTATTGATGAGGCTGATGCTTTCTTGTGCGAGTAAGTTTTTATCATCTTTATATGTTCCATGACGGGTTTCTCCAACTGCATATTATTATTAAATGCCTGGAGTAGGATAGCAACAAGTTTTGCTTCATAACAATTTTCTCTAATTACTCGTTCAAATTAGCATAAATGTATTGCATTTTAACTAAGCTTTCCCTTTCAAGATCCCAAATGTACTTTACTTTTTACGAAAGAAATTGACAATAAAACTGCTACTGAGGAAATATTTATATTGTGAAAATTAAAGTTTTGCTCGAAGTTTAGGTTAGAAGATTTACTTATATACTTTGGGCATAAAGAAATTGGTTACAGTTTTCTGTAACCCACCGACAACATGCTGGTGTGGACTCGTCTCTCTTTTTTTTTTTCGTTTTTTTGGGGTGGGGGTGTTATACGAGGCTTGAATCAGCTACCTACTGCATGTCAGGAATCAGGATGGTTCTAGTGTTACCAGGCCATCCATTGTCTTAGTGAAAGACATATCAGCCCTTTGATATTGTTTTCCTCCTGAAACCGTGGGTTTATAACAATGCTTTCCATGATTTTGTTATGCTATCAGAATACCATGAAAGTGTTTTAAGTACTGTTTGCTAATTTGAGAGTCTACTTTTTACTTTTCTCCACAGTTTGCAACTCAATTGGTTTGCTGTAGCTATTGCCGAGTTATCTCTACATATAACTGAGAATAAATGCTTGTGCTTGTATCTAGGTTGTGGATTTGAGATCTTCCTTTTAGGAAAGATATCGTAACCATAGTCTTATGTCGCATTCAATTTAACAACCATGGAATTGATCCAATGCAGGCGTAACAGCACACACATGAGCGAAGCTCAGCGAAGTGCTCTAAATGCTTTGCTTTTCCGTACTGGAGACCAATCAAGAGATGTTGTTCTAGTTATTGCCACAAACAGACCAGGAGATCTTGACAGTGCTATTACTGACCGTATTGATGAAGTGATTGAGTTCCCAATTCCTCAGGAAGAGGAGCGTTTCAAACTGCTAAAGCTCTATTTAGATAAGTACCTTTTGAACCAGGGTGACACTGACTCAAAGTGGAGCCCTTTCTTTAAGAGGAAACCACAGAAGATAACCCTAAAGGATTTGTCAGACGATGTAATCAGAGAAGCTGCTCAAAAGACAGAAGGGTTCTCTGGCCGTGAGATAGCAAAACTAATGGCAAGTGTTCAAGCGGCTGTTTATGGTCGCCCAGACTGTGTTTTGGATTCGCAGCTGTTCAAGGAGGTAGTCGATTACAAGGTTGCCGAGCATCAACAGAGGATAAAATTGGCAGCCGAAGCTGCCCAGCCGGCTTAGGTGGGAAATTGACCTGTAGTAGAGGTTTTACATGCAGGATAGAGCAGCATGCATCTCTTGGATCCCAAAAGCGGAAATTTTGTTTAATTTTCTTCGAACTTGCTCAGTGTTTTTGGAATAAATTTCATTTATATAAATTTTCTTGATCAATAGGAATTTTTTGAAGGGAATTTGTTCAAATCCTTGTCGCAATATGCTGATAGGAACTCTTCAGTATTATCTATATTATATATATAAAACATTTAAATGAGATATTGTAGATGTTTTGAGAAGTCTTCCATCTCATTTTCTTGTTTTTTTTTAAATTTTACTTATTTAATTATTATATATGATTTTTCCCAATTATATTTTAACACATGTATATATTTTTTTCCGAAGGCAACACTAACACTTGGCAACTACCCCTATTCCACTAATTTTTTAAAAAATTTAATAATGTAATTTTTTCATCCTAATTTTTTATAATTATTTTATTATTCTAATTTTTTATAATTCTTTATTTAATTTTTTAAATGGTATGATGACAATAAAAATAATAGAAAAGAAGAATAGGGAGGAAAGAGAAATATGTGTAAATTCTTGCACGAGATCTCTGTTAGTTTTATTATAGAATTCACTAATTCTATACAAAAAAAAAAAAAAAAAGAGTTTGATCCTACTTGAATTCACGTTGATTGACTGAATAAAGTTAAATAAAAATATTTTAAGGTGGATATCGCTTTCTTCAATTTCACATCCGGATCCATCGGCAGCGCATTCGGGTTAAAAAGTTCCGTAGACCCCCCACAAGACTGCGGGCGGGTCCCACCTTTTTAGTTGACACACGAATGGTGAGGCGCGAAGCCTGCAAAGTCATAAGAAATTCACCCACGAAGGAGACAAAAGAAGCGGCCAAACATAGCCTTAAGTTTCAAGTACGTGGCGATTTGTCAGCGAAACTCGTCTCATGAGTTTACCACAAACCGCCACGTGGCCCCTTCTTTTTGCACGTCTGGACCGGTCCGTCCCACACACACACACACACTAACCGCTGCACACTGCTATATCTTACCGCTTCAAAATTCAAAACACCATTGTTTCACAATCCGAAAAGCTTCTTTGTTTGTTTGAATCATTATTTTGGTTTATTTCTACGGTGTGGTGTGTACATTCATACATTGAGTGAGCGATGGCGAAGAGGACGGCGTGATTAGTTCTGTGGCTGGCGGCGGTGTCGGTGGAGGAATGCCGGAGTTGGGGTGAGAACGCTAAGGAGAGAGTGAATCTAGCGGCGGAGAACGCTAAGGAGACGACTGATTCTTGGGCTGATTGGGCTGTCAACAAGTTCCCAGCGTAAGCCTTAGATGTGGATTTCAAATTTGCACTTGTGATGGACGTACATATGCGTTTCTAAACTCGTATTATATTTAGGGTGGCAATCGAACCGTCTTGGGTGTAATCGAGCCGTGGTTTTTGTGTTATGTTAGTTTTTGTTCGTGTAGAGTATTAGCGATCTTAATTTTATCTGTTTAATTAATATATTAGTGATCTTATTTAATAACCAAACCCACTCCCACTCACTCATAGATCTTCTCAAAAATATATTTGATGCACATGTGACATGCCAGCAAAATCATGTAAAAATCACTAATTCATATAAAATGAGTGTTTAAATGAAAATATTTTTGTTTAAAATTAAAGTTTATATAGAGAACTAACTAATTAATCTTAACCTACTAATTTCATATTTGGGTTTGTCTTATAGTAATGTGGCGTGTCTAAAACTGCATAACCCTGTATTGCAAGGGTGGATTTGGTTGTTTGACATTGTGTAACTACATTGTTTCAAGGCTGCAGTTGCAATGTCGTAGCATTGGACATGAACATCACATTCTATTAAGAGTAATGCTACTTGGACTTAAAATCACGGGTCCCAATATTTATTAGAACTCACTATCTATTCAATAGTTATGATTGATTAAGTCAACAAATCATGTCATCATTCTAAGTCCAAATAACATTTCACTTCTATTACTATGGAAGAGGGGGTTAGTTTGGGTGGCACATGACTTATTTCGTGCAAGGAATTTCACTTACATGCTATGTGGTAACAGTAAGCCTTATAATTTATCAAACTTAGTCAAAAAGCATATGATTTTTATTTTTCCTATTGATGAGAAGCCAGGAAAATGTCCTTCAATGTGATGGGGTTCCACACAGTGCTGTTGTATTTCCAAAAACCTGTCCAAATGCTTTATCTAATGGTGGGATCTTATGTGGATGTTCCATGCTTATGTAATACGTTGGCAATTTTGAACATTTGCTGCTAAGATAATGGTTTTTTCTAACCTTCACTAGTTTATGATTATGTAATACATGTCTTGTATATTCATGCACTTCACTTTCTTCTACTATTATGCTTATTTTTAAAAGATCCTTCTACTTTTTAATTTGTGCATATGATGTACTGCATCTTCTTGGTGAGGTAGTTTCTTTTGTTTCTTTCTTTTTCCCTAATTATGTTTCTTACCTTCTGAGTCGCTAAATCAATATTGACATCAACAATAGGACACTTTGAATTGATATAAGTAAATCTCTTCTTGGGAGCAGTTATATTCATTAATTATAGAACACTTGAGGGTGTAAGGAGTAAAGTACTAAGGTGGTGGATTATACACATAATGTAGACATGCTTAATTAATTAACTAGCAGAAACCCCATGCTACCCAAGAATCGTATTTAGCATAAGTGATGGGGGTGGAGTGAAAAAGGGTGGGAGAGATGTTGAACATGTTATTATAACATCATCAAATAATTGCTTTGAAATTATTTGAGTTGTTCTTAGTTTATTTCGTTAAGGTACAATGGAAATAGAAATGTACCATTAACAACATATGTACCATTTTTTAACTACACATGACACGCACTGCAAACGAAACATCTTTGCCTAGGAAACTAGTGTCAAAAACAGCACAGTAGACCTTGTGCCAGGTACAGTTTTTGAGAAGCAGTTTTTTTATTTGTCTACCTTTTCTTTTAAATGTAATTATTTTAAGTGGTTAATTCCATTGTATGTATTACTCTTTAAGATGTTGAGATCGTCGGAAAAAGTGGTTCATTTTTATTTTATGGCTTCCTAGTTCCTGGCCATGTCAATCATTAGGAGTATTTTGACCTTCTTATCATATTTGAATATTCAAGATGTTGTTATGTGTGGTTATTTCTCCTTTTTATATAGATCTTTTTTTATCTCAATGAACATCTGCAATGCTTACCATGATAGTATTTGATGTATTACAATAGAAGCATTGGTGGACGACTGTTGCGTCAGATAGAAACTTGGCTATCAGGTAACCAAACTCCCCAACGAGGGCATGTTTTAAGTGCCAAACCACCTGGCTAGCAGTTATAGTCTATATTACTTTTTAAGAATTTCAATATCAGTAGGTTGTTAAGAATAAAATCCCCGTAAATTAGTATTTAGTTGGTAGATTCAGTTTCTTTATGTTTAATCTGCAAATGTTTTCTGGAAGGGAGAAAAAATATTGCCAGATAATGTTGAATTTATCGACTAAACTTGGAGAAGAACGTCATAATTTGGAAGGATTGTTCCTTCTCTCACATAAAGCCTCCACGGAGTTATTAATTGAATCACAAAGGAAGGAGTGGCTGGACTTCTATACAGCCAAATTAAGGTGCCTGAACTGGGATACCAATGTGGAAAACCTAAACCAATAGTAAACTTGCATTCACTTTATTCTTATGATTAACTGCAGTTTGTCAAACTCATCTAAATTAATTTATTAGGTCTATCGACTTAATTGTGCTTATGATGGATATGAAAAAAACCCTCAGTAGGTTTCTTGCTAGTTTTAGAGTATCTGGACATCCATTTGTTCTGTATAGTTAACATTTTTGGTCCATAGTTGGCGGTGGTTATTTAATAATGCACCATGGTGCTTTCAGTGGATTTGGATTCAATCAGGAGGGTGCAAAGGAGGCAGCTCAAAGCGTGAGAGATAGAGCTGGGGATGCTGCATCGAAGGCCACAGAGACTATGAATTCGGCAGCATCGGGTGATTATTTTGCTCTTATATTTTTTATGAAATCAAGCAAAGAGTAAACAATGCCCTTTTCCCCCTCGCAGAAGCGTCGAAGTATGCTTCACAAAAGGCTGGCGAGGCAGCAAACTTGGCCTCCGAAAAAATGGGCACGGCAAGGAACTTTGCTTCTGAGAATGCAGATAAATCCATGAATGTGGCTTCAGATATGGCCGGTGATGCCAAAGAAAGAGGAAAAGATAAAGCGTCTGATGCCTGTGCCTTTGCCTCTGAGAAGGCGGGTGAAGCCATGAACATGGCTTCGGATATGGCCAGTGATGCCAAAGAGAGGGTAAAAGATAAAACGTCTGATGCCTATGGCTACGCCTCTGAGAAGGCAGGTGGAGCCATGAACATGGCTTCAGATATGGCCAGTGATGCCAAAGAGACAGGGAATAATAGAGCTTATGATGCATATGCTTATGCCTCTGATAAGGCAGGACAAGCCATCAATCAGGCTTCTGATATGGCTGGTGATGCCAAAGACAGTGGGAAACATAAAGCATATGATGCCTATTCTTTCGCCTCCGATAAGGCAGATCGAGCCATGAATCTGGCGTCTGATATGGCCAGTGCCGCCAAAGATACAATCAAAGACAAGGCGTCCGATGCCTATGCCTTTGCCTCAGATAAGACAGATCAAACCATAAAAATGGCTGCAGATAAGGCCAGTGATGCCAAGGAGACGGTGGAAGGAGCAGCATCGCATGGGAAAGATAAAGCATTTGATGCCTATGATGAAGCTAACTTGAAGGTTAGCGAAACATACAGGTCAGCTGAGGAAAGAATGACCAATCAGGCCAAGGAAAACTATGAGGCTGCTAAAGAGAGGGTTTCGCAAGCTGCAGGCAATGTGGGAGCAAGGATAAGAAAAGAGACGGCAGAGCTATGAAGCAGTTAACTGTACGTAAGTGGAACTACCAGTTTCTTGAAGCCTTCTGTGAGTCAGCGACTTTTTTTTTGTTTCCTTTAGTTCTTATAAGATCTTTCCTACCGTATATTTTTAGATTTCATAATTTCTTTTGTGAAAGCTTATTTTGGTTCGTCATTTCCCTTCTTAAAAAACAGTAATAAGTAGGTCCTGGAGCAGCCTCCTGATCTGCTCTGTATATGTTTGCCCTCAAGTTTCTCGTCACTTCCAGGGGGCTTTTATCTTACTATAAGGTGTTATTACAAAAATTTATGTCACTGCATAACATTACCTGCCTGTTGTCACATTCTCATAGTGAGTTGGCGTGCACGATAAAACTTAGTGTTTCTTTTGTTGCAAATTTATATGCCTTATTCACTGTCATTACTCAATGATTGGCTACTACAGTTGGGATTCAAGGGCATCATCTTTCTGGTTGATTAAAACTGATTCTGAAGTGCATTTTGTGTCTCAGAGTATTGTGCATAATGCTATGTTCGATTTGAAGAGATGGTGTTTGCTGCCATTAGCTTTTTTTTTTGAATTTCTCATGATTGGATGGGAAATTGCTTGTTCTTATGTCTATTAATCAGCTATTCTTGATCAGATTTCGTAGTGAGATATCAAAGGACATGCAATGTTTCTGGATTGTGATTTTGCTACACAAGATGTATATACTAGAATCCTTGGAAAAAAATAAAAATGCTATCATGGAGTGGTTGATAGCTTTAAGTTCTTACTCGCTGGTTGATTTCGTGGCTGCTCAATTTTTTTCTAGTAAAATAGACAAATAGAGAGATTGACATAATTGTATGTAATTTGTACCAAATTTACAAAACATCCATGGACTACACTTGTATCACATACCAGCTTGAAATTGATGAAGTTCATTTTCTTCTTAATTTGCATAAGTTCTAATGATTATCCTTTACGGGTCCTCGATTCTCCTCAGTATCTGTCTGTCATTGCTTTGTTATATCAGGTTATGCATTGCAAATATACTGCACACATAAAGGATTGAATTTGACTTGCATTTATCTACTGAAGAAAATTTTAATTTGAAGTAGGGGCGATAGTTCAAGATGATGTGTGTATGATGCTTAATTTTAGAAACACAAGTGTTAAATCTACACATGTAATCCTTAATATGTTGCTTTGAACTCTCTCAAAATAGCAGAAAAGAAAAACAAGTTCTGTAAAGGGGATATATATGAAGAATATTCGGTGGCCATCTGATTGTAGCTTTTTGCCTCCATTTAAAATTGACGAGGCCAGTGAGTAATTTCCTGGGTCTGCACTGGGGCTGCTAGGAGCTTTAGAGATGGGGATTAGCATACTGGGGAGTGTGGAATTTTTTAAGATACTTGACCTGACCTCTTGTATAGTTGGAACTTGTTTTGTTCAATTCTTAGGAATAAGAAGAAGGATCTACTGGGAATGGTAGGGTTCCCTCCATGGTAACGCACTATAACCTTTTAGAAGAATCAACTCGCCTAGTTGACAAGAAGTCTGCTCGTCAATTTGATGAGTTGATTACTATCAGGCCTACATTTCAATATGCAACTATGCATAATTCAATCTATGTTCCTTCTTGGTAAGGTACAAAAAATTAATTTAATGGTACAGTTCATCTGGATATGTACATCCCATTGGAGGAAAAAAGGCCTCTCTCTCTCTCTCTCTCTCCATAATTAGAGGGACCCTAGTAGGTTTTATGAGTTTTAACAAGAGGTAAATACCATATCAAAATCCAAAAAATTGAAACAATTAAAATCTTAAATTGAAGTTAAAATCCTACATCAAAAAGAAAACACTGGTCAAGCTTAGAAAAAAAAAAAAAGAAACGGAAGAGATTCGCAACTTGAAATACCACTACTTTTGGAAAAATCAAAGCTCTGAAGGACAAGATGAGATGGTTGGTTCCTCTAATGAGAGAGAGAGAGAGAGAGAGAGAGAGAGAGAGAGATTGGCATGGTAATGGCAGTAGATTAAGACCCAATGTGTTTCAGAGGAAGAGTAATCCCAGCTTGAGTTGATGCACCAAGAGAAAGAGCACAAGTAATATCTCCAGTAGATACCATGATTGCAAGATTATAAGTCAGAGATTTCACAAACATGACTCATAAATTTGGAGATGAATTGGCTGTTTTTTTGTAGGCTGTGCCCCCTCTATCTGATCTTTATTCACAGCTAAAATCTAGTGATGCAACTCCAAAAATAAAATGCCTTAAAAGGGTTAGCACTTTCTCTTACAGTTGTTTCTTCTTGATAGCTTGTTTATTGTTGTGCATCCAAACCTTGAAAACTTGCCTCTTTACACCCACTTCATTACAGAAATGTTGGACTTCTTGTTCATCTTGCTTCTGCATCTTCCATCCCAATTTCTCTGCAAACTCATGCATCCGATCCTTCTGTTCCTGAGTAAATTTTGTCCGAAACCTTTTCTTAGATATCGAAAAAGATGGTTGCACCACCGGTGGAGCTCTGGCATTGGACTGGTACATGTTAAGATCTTCACTTGAGGATTCCGCTGGAGCTCCACCTCCCCCACCAAAGGCCATCATAATCGGACCTGTCGACGGAGTAGAGATCAAACCATGGTGAGGATGCTGATTGGGAGGCAGTGCAGGATGCGAAGGTGGTTGAATTGGATGGATTGTAATTCTTTGCCTATGACTATTGTTTCTGCTTGGATTGTGTGTGTAGTAACAAGTAGTCCTTGATGGAGACTCGCCATCGATCTCTCTCCTGTGGAAGTTGCGATGGCAATCACAAGCTGCACATCGTAGGGCTCCTGGGGCTCCTTCCTCTCCGCTTGGCATAAACTCTCCGCATCCATCGACTATGTGCCCACCCATGGTCGCCGCATGATTCTTGAGACATTCTCGGTATCGAATTGGGTTGAGGCTATTAGTTGATGAAGCTGTTGCTGGTAGTGGTGGTGGTGGCGGTTGTGGTTGTGGTGTCTTACTGTTTGATGGGCTAGCAATTGTTGCACTTGCCAGCGGAGCTGGATCTGGATCTGGGTTTGCATCTCCTCCTTTACTTTGCGGCGGCGGTGGTGGTGGTTGATTCAATAGATGATGCTGATGTTGATGAAGATGACCATGATCTAGGGTTTGGGTAGGGCTGAGGATTGCACTTCCACAGACGGTTTCGTTTTCTTTTCTTTCAGCTAGAGTGGAGATGATAGGTGCAGAAGACAGCATAGAAGATGAATCTTGATTGTGTTGAAGTGGATTGCAACCCTTTGAGCTTGGCATGCCTATGTTCTTGTCTTGGCCTCTTAGTTCCATTAATTCTGACTGTGACCCTTGATCTCAAAACCACCTTCTTCTCTTAATCACTCTTCCTAAACCACCATCATCATCACAATCTTCAAGGTCTCTCTAGTAATGAAATATCCTCTCTTATTTTTTTCAAAAATTTCTCTTAAATCCAAGAACAAACTTGATCAAAGAAACAATCAGCTAAATAATGTTTTAAGGTCGTGTCCTTTTCTTTTCTTCTGATTGACGTTTTGGGTGCTAAACCCACCAATCCTATTGACAATGCATAAGCAACTCATTGAGCATTAGACTCGGAAATGATTTAAATGGCTTAAATCATTAGTATAAGATTAACTTCACTTAAGAAAAAAAAAAGGATAAGACGAGAATCTTGGAACTCAAGCAGGAGGAGATTAGACATGTAGGGGGCCCTTGAGCAGCTAACTAAAACTTGCAGAGGTAGATGAGAATTAATGTGAGGCACTATCACATAAGTTCATGAAACAAACATTATAAAGAGGGCAAGTATATGTTAAGATGGATTTAGCATAAAATCAAGGAAGATGAAGGATTAGAGAGAGAGAGAGAGGTTTAAAAGTGGGAAGTGAGTGGATCGTGTTTCCTACCAGCAATCCAAACCCAATAAAACCCAACCATGAGAGGAAGCAGATGGTTTGGGTTCTGTGCGTACAGAAAAGAGGGTGAGTGAGTGAGTGATGACCTGCTAGAAGACAGTGATGACATGAGACTTGAGAGACTTACTCTGCAAAACAACCGACAGGGTCATGTTCATCCTCTCCTACGGCCTGCACACGGGTCCAGTCGCTCTTTATTGCCTCGTCTTGGTATTATCTCCACCCTGGTGTTAATCCTGAAACCCTAAACCCACAGAGAGAAAGAGAGAGAGAGAAGGATGGTAAAAGGTGCCGTGGAATCTATGCGCAATCTGAAAGTCATTTGCTAAACTGGGTTTATGATTGAAGTGTCGAACTTAGATTACAAATAAAAATGTTTATAGACTTGTTTAGACAATATATACAGAGAGAGAGGGAGAGAGAATCTGACACACGCATTATCAGGTTCAGGGCCAAAGTGCTGTGCTATGGACCATCTTTTTTTCACTTTAATTCCACCATCAACATACCCCAAAACAAAAGGTCTCTCTCTCTCTCTCTCTCTCGTGGCTAATAAGACTTTTGGTGCAACTAGTGAAATACCTGCAACTCCCACTCTCTCTCTCTTAGAAATGACTTCAACTTGTATTGAGTCTTTGGTGTAATTGATGTTATGCCTTCCATTGTTGGCAGATTGGCATCTCTCTGTTTGTCTGTCTCTGTCTTCAATTGGTGATTAGCTTCCACTGCTCGCATAGTGCCATTTATCTGTCTGCCTTCAATTGTTACCGAAAAATGTTATGCAAATCTAAAATTTTGACTGCTTTGTTCTACAGTGTTGACGTTAGCCCAATAAAAAGCAACCATTAATATTTTTTAGTACTTGCCCACAACTCGACTCAATAAAATTTTAATCTTTTTTGTTAATTTGTAAGTTTTTTCTTGTTTTTAATTTTGTTCAAACTTACCATCCAATTATAAAGTAAAAATTATACATCCGGTACACTAAGTTCTGTTTATTATAGAGTTTGAAGAGGGTTAGATGTATGAAATTTTATCCCCTACAAGTAAAAATGTTTTCACGACTCGAATTTGTGACTTCCGAAGTACAATACAGTCACTTTACCTTTACATCAAAAAAACCGTCTTAAAAATTTTATATATGGTGACTAAATAAAAAATTACATTTTTTAAACACATTATCAGAAGAGGTATACGTATATATTATAATTATAATTTTATTAGTCTACTTGTTAGAAAATATCATTTATTATCTGAATTATAATGATGATAATTCCATTTATAATGTGCAGCTTTTTGTCTTCTATCCAGACACAACGGTTTCTTTCTTTGACTAATCAGAAAAACCAGATGTTTCTAATGGTTTAGGATATTCTATTTTAATCATCTTCCTTTTTTGGTAAATATTAAATCATTTTACAAATCAGGCAAAGTATCATTGGTTGTTGTATTTGCAATGCTAGAAAATTGAATAATTACTTTTATTTTTTTTAATAGATTTTTTATTTGTATGAATTACCTTTTGGTGATTTGAGGGTACAATTTCCGAGTAATTAATAATAATAATAATCGAACCAAATACCCATAATTAAATTAATAAAATAAGACATGATTAATGCAGAAGTAGGTCTCTCTCTCTCTCTCTCTCAAAAAGTTACTTTTATTTTTTTAATTAATTTTTAATTTGTATGCACGATTTTTTGGTGATTGAACGAACAATTACGAGTAATTAATAATAATAAAATATGACATGAGTAATACAGAAGTATTTCTCTCTCTCTCCAAAATTTTCATATCAAATAATTATTATAAACATCATTAATAAATATTAATAAAATTCACTTATCTTGTGGTTGTACAGTATGATACGTAGACTTTTGAAAGAGTAGCATTATTAGACTTGTCATTAAATCAAATTTTGATCCGAATATATAAATATTAAAAAAATTATATAATTATTTCAAATATTTTAGTTAAAATTTAGATGTAATTTATTAAATTAAATTATTCATATCAAATCAAGTTTTAAATCGTAAAAGATTCGAATATGAACCTTAAAAATAAAATTCGTTGAATAATTAGATCAAATTTGCATCATTCAAAATCGAATCAGAATCTAATCCGTTGAAATGCCCGAGAGCACGTATCTTTTTGTTCCTTTTTCATTACTTTTTATTTTTTTTTCATTTTTCAAACTAAATTTTTTGTACTAAATAATGTCTCGTTGAATTAGTAAATCTAATTAACTCTGATTAAATAATATTCAAGTTAACAAGAATTTGGTAATGCAGTCTGATCATGAACTGGTTAATAATTGTCAAGGAATAAACTAATAGAAGCAGATATTTTAATGATTAATACATAATTAATTGTGGGGATACGTGGAGGAAGCCCAGCCATATTTTTACTCTTTTTGACCTTTTTTATATTTTAAAAAATTTGAATAAATAATTCCAATTCAAAAAGAACATCAAATCTCTCGGTATTTTCACGCATAGCCGATTGTCGTGTAAAGCCACGGCATGACCGTTGCGTTTGCTCCTCTATTCTCCGTTCTCTATTCTCTATTTTTTTTTTCCATTGGATTAGTTTTCAAAATTTAACTCAAGCTTAAGACTAAAGTTTGGCCAAATAAAATACTAGCAATGAAAATGTGCGCCATAATTTTTGCACAATATATAAAAATTATAGATCTCTCTTTTGCTGAACCGTTATTTGTCGAGGAAGCGGTTGATCTCGCAACAAGAAATAGACTGGGAGGACCAATAGAGGCTTAAGGAAAGGTGATGAATTGTTTCTGGTCTATCCCGTCGATCCCGACGAATTGAGAGTGAATCCTGGAAAACAGAAATCAAGTTAGAAGGATGCTTGAGTGTTTTTCGACATATCTCCTTCGACGGTTAAGTCAGTTCTTTGAGAGAGGGGAAGAAGAAGACATCATATAACTCTTGAGAGGTGATTTTACGTACCTTCATGTTGTATTTTTTAGGAATATTTATACCCACCAGAGGCTTATTATTATTGGAGGTCTAGATAGTAGGTTGTCCAGATATGGACAGTGTGCCCCTTATTTTGCATGGGAGAGACCCCATTATTAATTGTTTGGATCCCGAAGCATTTAATGCTCTCTCTTCAATTCCGAGGCATTAAATGTCTTGGCTCTAGAGCATTTAATGTATCTTTCTCTTGGCTTCTCAAGTATTCGTTGATGTCTATCGTCTAAAGATTTATTAAATGCTTGCCTAAGACAGTCGTATGTCAATAGGGACGTTGTTGTCCTTTTGCCCCTTATCCATTCAAATATGAAGTAACCCATTCAAATATGAAGTAACGTTAAATAAACTAAATTTGACACTTGAGTATTTGGTTTAATAATTTGTTACCAATTCTTTTTATGTTTATAGCAAGTTAAATCCTATAAGTTTACGCCATAAATTTTATTTCCAAAAGATATTTTGATTGCACTTCAATTATACGAAGTACATCACTCGAGCGTATGGATCTAGTAGTAAGTCGTATTCGTTTAGGATCGTCCCTGACGCTTATGTAGTTATCATGCATGATTCGATCTACGAGAATAATACAATTTGTTATGAACAATGTTATGTAATCTAAATCTGTAACTCAAATTTATATCCCAAAATAAAGGGAGGTCATTGGATCAGTCGTTCACATCCAATGGGTTAGTGGGTCTCATTCAATGGTCTCTTTTCATTTAAAATACAAATTTAGAATGTAAATTTGAATTATATAGTATTTCTCATTTGTTATTTAGTTTTGATAGTGCTACGATGTCTTTTGAATTAGTAGTTATCTATAACTCAAATTGAATATTCTATATTAAAGAACTCTCATAGTCATGCCTATGAAGTGACTATCTACTAGTTGTCCTTCTGCTTTTTTTAATCGGTAGAAAAAAAACTATTAAAAAGTATAAATGGATATCAACAATATAATACGATCTAGTTTTTTAATTAAAAAATTTCACTAATTTCATATGAATTGATGAACTAGTGAATATCTCCGATAATCTAATAATTAATTACAATTTTGTTAATAAAAAAATAAGTAGAATTGACAGAAAAAACAAGAGAGAGTGGCATGAAGATGGGTTCTAGGTAAACAAGCCAAGACATGCGAATCTAATTAAAGATTATGGACAGGTCATGTCAAACCCCCGCACGCTTGTACGTTAGATCATAGATTGGTAGAGTCGGCATTATGATGTGCAATCCGACCCACACATGCCATCTTTATAACCCAATTATTTGCCAAAAAAAAAAAAGAAGATACCAATTGCTTTGACTCTTTTCTTTATAGAGACCGTGCCCCCAAAGTTCTGGGGCCTAAGTTTTGTTCAAAATTTTAAATTTGAGTCTGGTAAAAAAATTTGTAATTGATTTTTTTTTTATACATGATTTATAAGTGATTGTGATTATTCTATTAGTTAACGCACTTAAGTACTTTAATAATAACAAATAATTATGAGTTCTAATTCTCCACAAATCTTGAAATTTTTGGAATAATAATTGGGTTTATAGCACTAATATTGTCTTGGTTTTAAAACATGAAACTGGTCAAATCCAATGGAAAAGTAGAAAGGAATTGCAAATTATGACTAAACCTCGTGAAAACTCACTCCTAATCATATACCTTTTTTTTTGCTGGTTAAAATGGGGGAAGAGACAACCAATAGATAATAACTCTTCGACGTGATCACTTAGGCGTGATCATAAAAATTTCTCACTATAGAATGTCCAATTTGAGCCAACAATATACATTTGCGGGTCATTTTTGAATGCTCTTTGTTATACCAGGGTAACATTATAATACTATCCTCCATTTTTTGCCACCATATCAAAAAGTTGAAAAAAAAAACTAAAATGATGCAAGTTTCACCCCCAAAAAGTGATACATAAATCCCAAACGTGTATATACCGTAAAAATTAGTAAGCTCTCTATAAAAGACGTTGGTATATATAACTAAAAAAGTTGTGAGTGAAATAATATCGATTTTTTTTTCCAGTATGATAGTCAAACCCAATATATCAAACTATGTCGGCACAGGTAATTGTTAGTCTGTTACTTCTTGCAAGTTGATAAAGCAGAGCTTTCACGTTGCACACCTACACCAAAGCAAGAGCACATGTTTTTCCGCGACAAGGGCTTCAAGTCTATAGGTAAGGTAGCAGCTTTTCAGCAAAATAGACTTGAGTTGTTATTCAATGGCGATGTTGGGAGAAAGAAACATTTTCTGTTGGCTTCAAAGACTCTGAATCACTTAATTGGCTTGGGCCAAGAATTTAGTGGTGTTATGTTTGATTAGTGCTTAATAGTTAATACGAATCCAACTATGACACGAGCCACTAACACATATAAATCAGTTATTCACAAATAATGTGTATCAACCGAAATATGACAGAATTAACAAAACAAATAAACGTAAAATCAAGACATTTGACAAGATTAATTAAACGGGTAAGAGTAAAATTTAACTAATATTCAACACAAACTCAAAATGAACTCGATTGACACGCTAACGACCTTTGGCGTTGACAAACTTGATCTTTGCTTAACCTCTTACGCAACTATATTTTGCAAGATTAAGCGCACATCAGTTATATTCTCCACTTAACTTTGCTGTAAAGTAAAGAACAGAAGAGAATAGTTGTTCAACTGTTCACAAGTCCATTCATTATGTTCAGCACAGTGGCGGCCTTTCACATCCAGAGAAAAGAAACGCAATTCAGTATTCTTGTTTACAACAAAAGCCCACCTTTAGATCTTTGCATCAATGGCCATAGTTTCACTACAAGGAAACAAAAAGCAACCAACAGTTTCCAGGGTTATTATGAATCCATTCACCAGTAGTACAATGATAAGGACTATATTTTGTGCACCGTCATCATTAAATTTGACAATCTCAGGTGGGGAACTTTCATTTTTGTGTCGTGTGTGCCTGTGTGTGTATATGGGTGTGCGTATGAGAGAGAGAGAGAGATGTGCCGAATACACTCTTAGTGTCTCTCTGCCAAAATGTGTTTTCTTGGCTGGCCAGAATTTTCACTCGAAGAGCTAATACAAAGAAAAATAAACTTTTCATTAACAGACCATTATGATTGGAGCCAGACCCAAATAATGTATATATAAATTCATATTCAGATGCTGCTACGCAATTGTTTAGCATGCAATACACCTACCATTGTTTTGCCTGAGAATACTTTTTGTATAGGTGTTCGGATAGAACATTCCAATGACCAACCTCTTCTGCAAGGAGCAAAAACCCTAGTTGACAAATAGTTTCTATGTATGGAACGGCATTGAGAGCTTTACAAAGGACTGTCAGCGAACCCACAAAGGCTTTTAACAAGAAATGTAACCAATTGAAGGCTTCTAAGTTTTTTGTAACAACAAAGCAGACAGGTGCGAATTGGCCTCCTTATACGAACATCAACAATTTTTGGTATAAATCCATGTCACCTTGGTCAAGGATGCTAGGACACGTAGCTAATAGCCCACGCTGTTTGTAACAGGCTAAGTTAACCTAGGTAGAAAAGGCATGCGAAAAGATATAAGGTAAGCAACACAAGAGGCACTTTGAGAATGGCGTACCTGCTCATCTTGGCGACAGTTTTGAATTCAAAAATTGCACTGTTTTTGAGCAACAAGGTCTCAGTATTGTTCACTGCTGGTAAGGCTGTATTGGGACAGAGCAACGCCATTCCCAAAAGTTTTAGTAGCCTTCAATTCTACTTTACAACAAAATCTGGTGATATCACTCTGGTGTACATTCCAGTAAGCCTACACATCAGTTGAACAATCATTCTAGGAAAAATGCGGAACATCAAATACAATCGTCACTTACCAAAAAGAAAATTATTCTCCTCGGTGAGTAAACCAAACAGGTTTACACTATAAATTCCAAAGAATGGAAGGGCAACTTTGAGAGCTTCAAAAAGTTTAAACGTATGGTAAATCACTTCATGGCAAACATCAGAACTCTGCAACAAAACGAAAAAAGAAAAGAAAAGTGGCAACAGGGAGAGAGAAGGGATGCTCAAAGTAGATCAATATCAGCTGATTAACTCAATATCAACATTTTATGACTCCATTTTACATTCAATAAAAAAACATTGCATTACCCCTCACCTCTTTAGCCCCAGTTCACACAAACATATGGAGAGAAGGGGGGAGAAAAGGGCGAGGGGGTTGACTCTATCTCAGCAAGAGTCCTTCAATGTTGCTCTTGTGACTCTAATGACAAGTAACTCTTGCATATATCTCATTATTAGTGGTACGAAAGCAATTAATACTACAAAAAAGCATTTCAACAGTCCCATCATTGATGTCCAATCTTCATGAATATCTCTTTCTCACACCAGATTAGCAGACTCTTAGATTGACTGAAAGGTAGGAAGCTGGTAAGGAGCCGTATAAAAGATCTTTCCCTCCCACTCATTGCCCCCAGATGCAAGCCCTGAAACAAATAGATACATGGCAAAGAAAAATCAGTATCTCCTGATTGCGGAAAAAAAACCTAATAGATGCCATATTCTTGCACAATTAGGAAATGCAAAATAATAATAATAATAACAAAATAAACATTCAACTAATAGGTTATTAAAAAGCAGAAATAATGAACTTCTGAGCAGCACTGATTTTAACAAGGCTTAAGCATAAAAAAACCACCATGTCTTGTTTAGGCAGGGGCATGCTCGCAACCCAGGTACATGAAAGCTGACTTATTCAGATGCATATACTACCACATGATAAAGCAACACCTTGAGTCGAAGTGCATCTAGAAAAGCCCATTGGCCAAAAAAAATTCAATAACCCCTAAACTTGAGCCTCCATAACTAAAAAGGCAAAAGAGACAAAGAAAAAAGACATGAAGAATGAGATCAGTTCAATGTCACCTTCCATGGCTATTGCACCAAGAGAGCTACCACAACAGGTTAAAGAGCAACCAAGGCTTGCAATTAATAAGCACTATGGGAGGGGAGAATCAGGAGATCTCCTCCTCCAGATCCCCCCACGCCCCGTGCATGCACTTGTTGGAGTTGTGGGTATTTAACAATTTTTCGTTTAATCTACTAGCCACTCAGTTTTCTAAGCCAGCTAATCCTGTCCAATATAAACAGGCACCCCCTCTGCTATTACTGTCCAATCCCTTAATTCTAGCTCTTGTTCATATTTGTCGTAGGCTCGTAGCGGCCTCTCTTATAAATAAATCATTTCTAAGCTATAAAAATGTAATCAATCATTCATTATGTTTTTGCATGTATTTTACTCCCAATTTTGCAGATCAAACATCACAGGAAACAACATGCTCCACCAATAGTAGTTTTTGGAGTTATCCAAGTACTCCAAATCAAGTATTCCACGTTCACATACTTGTTCGCGAGGTCTGATGATCAACAAAGTGAGGAATGCCAACTGAAGTTGGGTGTAAGAAGACCAAACAAACTTTGGTAGGATAATCAATGTCAACTCAGTTCAGTTGTAAACGCATTGAACTAGGGGGAAGGGGGGGCACTCAGTGTTCACTTCTAAACGTTGACTGAAAGATTCATTTGGACTGGGAACATTATCATCAGGGGAAATATCTTATAATTAAAAACAAATCCTCTCAAGTGCTATTTATGCTATCTTCCAACTGTATCACATTCTCCCATGTCGAAGTTCTTATAATATCAAGCATCCAACGGCGACCGTAAATTCAAGTGCTATTTATGCGTAAGGTAAACCAAGGCAGGTTTCTTTAGTTTTAGACGAGAGGCGATAATCGATTTAAGGGCTTCATTGAAGCAAAGCAAACATTGAAAATAAGAAGTAAATATTTTATTATTGGCAAATCTTTCAAGCAAGGCATAAAAACTACAATCACAACTATAACTTATAGAGCATCGAAGTTTCAACTTTTAAAATTCTATATTCAAATTCCACAAAAGCATTGACATCTAAATTCAATCAAACACCACAAATATCTTCAGTTCTTAACATATGAATGCATACAAGTCAAACGGTCAAAACAACTAAGAATTCAGTTCAAGCTTCCACCTTTCATTAGGACCTCAAAATCATCCTCTTCATCATTACAAGATTTATATCTATCCACATCTTAGTCCTCTACCTCATTTGAAATTGTCTCTTCCTCATAAGTGTAGCTATGATCTTAACACCTTTGGTGTTATCCTAGAAGTTGATGTTGTAGTTCACTAGCTATTTTCTCCAACTCTAGAAGCTAAGGCAGCATCACCTCAAATAAAAGATGTTAGTTTATCCATTTTCGATAAAATAACACTTCCAAAACTACTATAGGGTCATTAGAGCGCCTCCACTCATAGTTAATTGGTTTTTAATAACATATTTTAACATGGTCTCATACCTATGCTTGAAGAGGTTGGGCAAGATCGAATTTTACCAATTTGGTAAGGGATTCCCCTTTGTTTATGCCATATGATCACTAGCTATGGCTACGAACTTGCCTTCTGATTCTTCTATTTATCTCTCCATCTACATGTGGGGGTTACACCTACTGGAGAGTGCTACTAGAATTTATTATCAAATAACGCCTCTTGAACTAATATATGTATCTTGTAGGCCTCTCCACTCGCTGCTAATTATTTTCTACTAAGATTATTTAAAAAAAAAAAAATCATGGCCAAACATAGACTCATCATCTTCATGTGACAATACACCCATCCTCCCAAGCACCACTCATTGGTTTCATGAATATCCTTCTTATAGAGATCAATTGTGTCGCACAAAGTATATTGATGTCTCAAAGGTAATAAAAAAATGAGTGTCTCTGTGCCTTGAGCTTAATCCCTGAAGTGTGTGAGGCATCCATCTCATCGAAGTTGCCCCATCTGAAGCTAGTTGAGGCAAAAGAGGTGCGCCACGAGTCATGTTAAGCCTAGTGCTAGCATGGGCATGACTTATACAACATGGGTAAATTAAAACCCTAATCTTCACAAAATGGGAAAACGGTGCAGCTTTTCACAATTGAATTTATGTGTCCACTAAGCCTCGTTATCTTCCATAATGGCGAATGCAAGAGGGATATGCCACAAAATAATGCTTGCAAGAAATTTTTCCACTAAATCCAGGTCAGGGAACGTACACATACACTAAGTCCTCAAAAATTTCGACTTATAATTTCCAAAAACCCACCATCTCTAAACTTCATTCAAAAAAGATACACTCATGATGAGTCCGTACTTCCATGCTATCATCTGTCTCCACAAATATACTCCTGAAAATCATACCTCAAAAAACCATTTGCCCATGAAAACTTTACCAACACAGAGGTATGTATGACCTACGAGCCTCGTCTCCTTAGACACACAAATAAGCTCCCATAGATCCACCCCACAACTTGATTTTCAAACTCAATATCGATCTTATTGAGATCACCTCCCAACTCATAATTATACTGAGAGGAGTTTCATGTGAGAATATTTTGCAATAACTAAGATGTTTAGAGAAGAAAATATCAGATTTAACACGTAAAACTTATGCTTTGTGTTGATCATATCACAATATTGAGGTCGAAATCAAATGGAAAACAAATCATAGTAAAAGAAGACTATTCAACTCGATGGCAATAACACTTTATAACTATTATTTTCCCGTAAATCCACTCGCCCCTTTCTAATTCAGGTCAAGAAAGAATAAATGAATGTTGAACTTTAGTATATTAGACTTCGACTATAAACAATAGAAATCCTCAATTAGTTCTTCTTATCGACGTTACTGTTTATTTTTTAAATATTTACTCCTTTTAAATATGGAAAAAAATAATCATCTATATTGGGATATCTGACGTCATGGCTATAATCTAACATAAATAAGCTTAGAGCAGTTTCAGAAATCCAACTCAGAAAAGTAGTTCTTTTATCAATCAAGCAGCAGTTACACACAGCAATTGTTTCAAGGATGGAATGCATTTCGGCAATAGTAATTACAAGACACAGACTTACATACCTTAAAAAACAACAAAGTTGATAGCACTAAGACGAAGATAAGAAAACAGTGAAAGTATCCCCCACCATAATTCATGACAGAATAAGAACAACAGGTGTGGCAAATACAAATCATAAACAGATAACAAGATTGAAAGCAATATGAAGCAGTAAAACAAATGCACTCACAGATGCATCTAAATGCCAAACACTAAATTCTTATGCACATAAACTAGCCATAAATTAGAGCAAGAGGTAATCACCCAAGATTCCCGATTCCATTAATAGGCTCCAGAAGCTGCAATTGATGTTGTTGCTGGGCCTCTTGCAGGGGCTCTATTTGTTGCAGTGGCAAGACACCACTACCCTCTAATGACACCGTCGCTCCAGCATTCGGATTCCCCTTTCCTTCCACAAGCCTCCACATATACCACGCCCCAACAGACCGATATGGCATCCACTTCTCACAAAGCTGCTCCATTTGTGACGGTCTGGGCAAGTCCTCCATACCATGCAAGAGCTGAACCCCTTTCCTCACACCCAGATCACTTACTGGCAAAACATCTGGTCTGTGCAGTGAAAAAATCATGAACATGTGAACAGACCAAGACCCAATTCCCTTCACCATGGAAAGCATCGTAAACAATGACCTATCATCCATTTTGACCACCGAGTCATCGGATAAAATCCCATTTTTATACTTATTAGAGAGGTCATATAGATAACTGGCTTTTCGGCCCGACACTCCGATTTGCTTGAGCTGTTGGGTTGAGAGAGAAAGAACGGTGTCAGGGAGAACATGGTCTTCACCACCGCAGAGTGCAATGAATCGAGTATAGATTGAAGTACCGGCTTTGTAGGCTAATTGTTGGTAGAGAATGCTTTTGGCTAGAGCAAGGAATGGTGAGTGGTGAGACTCGAATGTGGGTGGTGGGTGGGTGTCGATTAAGGCGGCGATGAGAGGATCAGCGGCCCGGAGGTGGCGGAGAGCAAGTTCGATCTCGCCATCGGCAGATAATGGCTTGATAACTTTGGGTAAACACTTGGAGGATAAGCAAGGGTTTCGCCGCCTGGCCCTGGTAGTACTGGTGGCGGTGGCCGTGGAGATCGGGGCAATAACAAGGGATTGTGAGGAGGAGGAGTCGGTGATTTGAGGTTTCTGTTCGGGAGTGTCGACGGAAGTGTTTGACGAGAGTTTTCTGATTTTTTGGGGTCGGATTGGGATTTTCGAAGCGTTTGAGGGATTTTGGGAAAGATCGGTCGGGGTTTCTGTTGCGACGGAAGGCTGCGATTGAGAAGAGGTGGAGGTGGTGGTGGGATCAGAATTAGGTTGGGAGTGATTGGACTGAGATTGGGATTGGGTTTGGGTTTGAGCTTGAATTTGGGTTTGCTCGCCCATGTGAGTGCGTGAGAGAGAGAGAGATAGAGAGAGTTTTTTGGGCTTTTATGGGGTGGCGGTGATGGTGGAGGAAGGTAGGTGGTGGTGGGGAATTTGAGTGGAGACGCTACTGCTACTGCTACTGTCTGAAATTAGGGTATTCGTGGTGGAAGTAATGTGATGTGTGAAAGAAAAAGAACTAAACGGGAGACGAGTCAACGTACTAATAATCCGAACGGGAAACCAAGAGGCTCGGTCTGTGGCCGCTAAGTCAGAGAAGCACACGAGAACTACTGTCCAGTGGCTTGTTTGATCGATTTTTGGGAGGTTTGGATTGACTTTCTTGTACCTTTCTAAACTTAAATTTATCTAAGATTTAATGTTAAATTCAGTTTATATGCTTGATATATAATACACATTTATATAATAAATAACTTACATTTTAAATCTCAAAAGATAAATAAAATAATTTTTATTATTTGCAATTGAGATTGCTTTAAATTGTACTTTAAATTTAATCAAACGACTAATATGAACATCATAAATTTAATAAAAAAAATATGTTCCTAAAGATGTGTTTAAAATAATTTTTTAAAAGTACTTTCTAAAAGTTATTTCTCATAAATACTTTTAAAAAAATTAGTATTTAAAACCGTCCTACCATCACTACCGCCACTACTGCCCCCACTACTACCACTATCACCACCACCACCACCATCACCGTCACCATTGTTGTCACCACCACCGTCACCACAGTCATTGTCACTTATCACAACCATCACCGTCTCCTACCACTACCACTGTCGCCCACCTCCTCTCACTACAAATCGATATTTAAATTCTTCTATCTTTTCTATATATTTGTGATTTGATTTTGAATATGAATATAAATATGTTTATTGTTTACCATTTTTTATTACACTGTGTCTTAAAGCACAGACAATAACTAGTATATATCTAACACTCACACATATATTATTACTAGTGCACGTAAAAAAAATTAGATCATAAAATATTGATAATATTTATTTTGATTATATTTTTTAGAAATACAAAGTATATGAAGTTAACAAAGCAAAAGACTGTTGATATATGCATTTAACGACTTCTTGAATCCCATAAGAATTTCTGACATTACAACATAAGATCAATAAAACTCTTAAATTTAATTTACTAATCTAAAACTATTCCACCACCACATGAATTCAAGAAGTTTGGTAACAAAACTAATTATACTCATAATATAATAACTCCTAAAATACTGCAAGCCTACTAATAATAAACAATTAAATATTAGGAGATTAGTTTAACCGATTAAACTTTTTATTCCATGAAAAATACTTTTTTGGGCGTTTATTATCACTTTGATGGGAACATCAATTCAATTGAACACAAATTAATTTTAGTTCTAATTACAAAAAATAGTTGTAAGGTAAATAGAGCGTTTATGCAATAGTCATATCCAAATAGATATAAAACAAAGTAAAGAAAATAACATACCAGCAATAGACATGTCCTGACAAAAAAAAAAAAACTCACAAATTAATTTTAGTTCCAATTACAAAAACTGTTGTAAGGTAAATAGATCATTTATGCAATAATCGTACTCAAATAGATGAAAAATAAAGTAAAAAAAAATACTATATCAGCAATATGCATGTCTTGACAGAGAAAAAAAAAGTTCACATGTTGACAACACTAAGGACCATCGATCCACCATTATTCACAGCTACAATATATTAATGTCAAGGGAGATAGAGATGCAAGACCATTAATTTTAAAAGATTTTGAAAAAAAAATTTACTGCAAAGGTATAAGACCAAATATGTTAATGAAGTTACTGAATAGATATAGGTCTATCTTCCTATATCTACCTATATATATTTTTAAAAAATAGCAATTTTTTTCACATCATATTAAAATTCTAGTTGAATTTGTTGAATTGAATAGAAAGAAGAATGTACTGACAAATTATAGTGTTTATCTAGAAAAAAATTTAGAAATCATAAAAATAAATTTTATTAAACTAATATATAGTAATAAAATTCATCTAGCAAAAAAATTGGAATATTAGTGATAAAGTTTATCCAGCAAAAAAATTGAAAGTCATAGAGATAAAATTTGTCTAGCTAATATTTTGTGGACATAATTATTTTTAGTATAATAATTAGGCGTGAAATAAGAAATCAAAAAAATTTTCGCAAATGCTGACATTTATAAGTAGTATAGATATAAATTATCATAATATATTTCTCCTATAAATAATTATATTATCAATTGGTTAATTTCATATATACTCACATTTATTTAATTCAGGAGTACGAATGACATTTGTCTCACTAATGTAAGTATGACTTGATCGAAATTCACCTCCCTTTGGGTTTGAAGAAACCCAATAAGGGTTTTGGGTGTCG
>CM042190.1:27936721-27965696 GCA_023539305.1 Ilex asprella
CCATGGGCGAAACTACTGTCCATGGCTTTTAAAAGTCATCTAAACAAAGATTTTGGAATCTATTAAACTATTTTTTTCAAATTCATTTTGTCAAGCCATATGCAAACTTACCAAGTCACCCCTAATAGTAAAAGTCAAATAAGGTTGGGAGAGAGATGTTTGGTTATAGGTATAATTGCACTTTGGAGCCTAACATATTTTGGAGTTTTGCTTCGTTATCTAGAAAATAAAAAAATCTCACAGTGGCCCTTTAATTTAGTAAAACTATAGCAATTTGTCATGTTTAATTTTCCATATGTAATGATATTATAATTTCACTTTGCTCCCTAGAAGTATTTAAAGGTTATGTTTTACTTCAAAAATTACTGATGGTACCACAAAATGTCTGAGAAGTCATGCTACTCAGGTCAGGAGCTCAGCTCTTCCATGTTATTTACAGACCTCAACCTCAAACCTCAACTCCTTATATCCACATTTCAAGGAAAGTTGTGCATAGGACAGTTGGACCCCACCGAATCCTCTTTTTTTTTTGGCAACAATCACCCAACAAACACAGATCTCGTTGCACAATAAGGACTGTTGGGCCTGACCCAATAACCAACTCAGATTGTGGGCCCAACTTGAATAAAGGACCCACCTAGAAGAAACCCAATGGGTCCAGCCCAAAAGTGATCCACGCTTAGTCAGACTTAATAAACAGTGTCATCCCAAGAGCCACATCCACACCACTTTAGAGGAAGGGGTAAGGAAGTCAACCACGTCATCCTAAGACCTGGTCTTGAAGAGAGTCCCACAATGCTCTAAGAGCCACGACATTAAGGAGTAAGTAATGTCATTCCAAGAGCCTCATCCACACCACCTTAGAGTAAGGAGTAAGGAAGTCAACTGCGCCATCCTAAGACCTGACCTTGAGGAGAGTTCTACAACAATCGCATCTGTTGCGAAGATGACTCCACCTCTACCAAATTAGCCTTTTAGTTACTGATAAGCCGCTTCAATCTGTTACAAGATGACTATAAAATGTAAGTTTCACCTACACATGAGGGGCATCTCACACAAGGGATCACATCTGGCATCACTCGCATATCTCTCACATCTTGTACCTCACTTGAGTTCTCATTGCTCTCACCTGATCTCCTTACACTCCTACAACAATAAAACACCCGAGTCATCATAGCCTTTCACAGTGAAGTAGCTCATCTTAACCAAATCACTTAAATTGTTTGTTGTTAGTGTTGAGTTTTTTCTCTCTATTTTATTATCTTCATTAATTATTTGACAGGTGGTGTGCAAAATTAATTTGTACATCATAAAGGGCGACCGTTATAAGGGATGAACAATCAAACAAGGCCCAAGAATAACTATAAATAGGAGACAAAGCTCTCAAAAGTTAAAACAAAAAACAAAAAAAGTCATGGTAGCCTTACAAAAAACACTCCCTGTAAACTTCTCACACTAATCAATATATTCAGGAGAAATGGACTTTTTTAAGAGTAGATTAATAGAGCTCCTGAACTGGTAAATTACTATAAATATTTTGCGTAATCACCCACTTGTCCCCAAATCTTATTTCCAAGAGTTTTGGAGCTTAGACCGAACTAATCAAACTGTTCAATACATTTTATATTAACACCACTGTTCAATCGTGTTAAGAACATCATCAATTACTATACTTTTACTCAAGTTTTCGAGCTGCTCTACATCATCCGTTCATTTGAATCATGATATATTTTCAAAACGGCGTAAACCAAAATCTAACTCCCATAGTTTGTTTATTTATTTTTTATTCAACACTCAGGGATATTCAGATTAGTTTATGCGCACCTCGACTAATCATTTATTGGTTCGTTCAAAGGCATATCATCGATATCGAGACTAGGGTATTTATGAAGGATAAACTCTCTCATGGCCTAATCCCATAGAATTATCAAAATTCGTATTCAAGACGTTTGAATTTAAAGTTCGTCTCAAGAGTTATCATTGAAATTGCTTATTTGTTTCTAAGGGCCCTCTGAAAGTTGCTGTCCATTGAACAAGGTCAGAGAGTCAGGCAACCAACTAGTCTACGTAATAGTGGGGATGGGTCAGGCCAGCCCCCAAGAAATCATACACATTAAACTCTAATGAATTTAAGATTTGTTATCCAGTTTAAAGAAGGCCAACTCTTGATAGGAATTTTTGAATGAAAGATTTAGTTTTTTTATTAAATGTTGGAGAAAATATAATTTTTTTTTTTAACTTTCATTGGGCTAATGGTTGGTCTATCATCGTGGGCCATAAGCAGGCCAGTCCCTCGAATCATAAGGGCCAAAACCAAAGGGGTGATTGTCCAATGCAGGGACTGCCATGTGACGGGCCAGTCCGGTCCATGACCAGGTGGGCTTTCATCGTAAAGGATCTGTCTATGGGCCACTTTGTCGCATATTACTGTTGTTAACAACGAGAGAAAATAATGAATCAAAAAAAAACAAGGAGAGAAAATAAAAGACAAGAGAGAAATGTGACATAGAGCGAGAAGAAAAGATATCCATAAAAATAGATTTCACTTTTTTTCCCCCTTCATGGAACACTTAGAAGCTTATATTTCAAGCCATGGACATAAAAGCCCATGTTTATTCTTTAAATATGAGGTCAGATGGAAAGTATAGGTGGGTAGGTTCGTCATTTCTGGGCTTCATCTGCATCCAGGGAAGCAAGGAATTTCTTGAGAAACCTGTTGTAGACACAGGGTCGTTCTATATGAACCAGGTGGCCTGCCTTTTTTATGCCTTCAACTGTTACCTTCTCTCCCAGTTGCCTGTCATCACATCAAGCAATTAAACCCACATCAAAATGTCCTACCATGACTCTCATTTTGTTTTCTGGTATTGTAGTCGAGATTTCCAAATTAACTTACGTGTATTTAACTCTTATGATTATCTATATATACCTTTTGATATGAGCACAAGTACGAGTGTAAATTGAGTAGTAACGTGTTATGTTCAGGATATGTCATTTTGAGTTTATGACATGTTTGTGTTAATAAAATATAATTCAATTTTTAAACTATTACACAATGGTAGATTAAGAAAAGAAAAAAAAATCTTTTAAAATACTAATGAAATGGGTTAATAATATCTAATACTAGTCCGAGTCATTTATTACTTTTGTTAATAAATCGTGTAAACTTTAGACTCGTGTCACGTCCATGTTAATGTGTAAAATTGACGCCTCTTATGTGGACCATGTAATTGGTGGTCTTATATGTCATGGGCTGTATGTATTTGACATTTATTGTCCTACATTTAAAAAAAGAGAGAGACAGATTTATGGTCTGAATGTTCATATAATAATCTACTTACTCTTTCATGGCTTGGGCAAGCTCCATCTTGAATATTTGATCATTCTCTCCCCATAAGAGATGTATTCTCTATATGACAAACATCAATCATAGATAATTTTGTAGACAAGGTAGTGAAGATGTAAGGGGAAAAAGAAACAGAAATGAAGATGGGAAGAAATTACCTGGGAAAAGTTCGGGATGTTAGTGTCTTTATTGCTAACAATCAACCCCTCAAGTAGCTCAGCTCTGTCCTTTCTGTTGGTGAACATCACCTGTCATCGGTTGCTCACATCAGCCACGAAGTTTTAGTTTGCAAAACTAAATGAATTATGTTCGTGGTAATACGCTAATACACGTAATTATAAAGTTGTAGATATTTCAATAAAATGAGGCTCGTAGACATTGTGTGCATTGCAAGGTAAAAAATTATGGTCTTTTGTGTTATATATTCACGGTGATGAATCTAAATATGACATCGCATGTATTTGACGGAAGACGAAGTGATTATCCTATTCTTAGTTATGAAGATTTCCAAAATATATAGACTTGCCCTCGTAAGATGTTCAATTGAATACGACAAATGAATTCAACAATCGAGTTTTACACATTAATTTCTCATTGGAAGCTATCTAAATGCGTGCAACTTGAAATTTTGTGATGAGAGAAGACCTCAAAGATCATCCCAAGTTGCTTATAAAGAAACAAGTGGTTCAGATGGGTTGGTATCTATTTTAGTCAGGGGTGAAGTTAAAAATAAAGTTAGAATTTCTCAAATTGGGACCGATTAAGAGATGACAAATGATACATATTGCAAGGATTACAAAGAGCCATATTGAAATAAACAAAACTAGAGGGGATCATCCTATAATAAAAAACACCAAAAGTAAAAAGAATTAAAAGACAATTTTCAAAAACTTAGGGGGTGATCCATGTGGCTCCGCCATGACTTGTGGTTGCCTCCTCCTCCTCCTTCTCTTTCTTCTTCTTTTTTTGTTTTTTTTCTTATTTCTTCAATTGTTAGAAAGTCAAATTTTGACAAATCCTCTCTTAATTAAACGTAGGTCACTCATGTATATTCACGAGAAATAAAAATTTTATAACCAAACACAAAAAAATGCAAAAATTTAAACTCAAAATCAATTTACCATTCGTTTATGCAATCATTTAAAATATTCTTTAATATTATTTCGAGCTCTCTCCGTACTAGATTGTAGATCAGCTACTGTAGTTTAGTGGACCCTACCAGTGCTTGGTCAAGTTGATGTTTTCAAAGTCAAAACATGGTCCTTGTTGCTGACATACATAGTAATTAGGTTTAGTTGGTTGAGCAGTGGTAGATAATGATACAGAAAAAGATAAAATAGAAGGTAATAGAATGACACTGACGGCAAGCCGGGTTCAGAGTCCAGACCATTTAGATATGACACTTACAAAGCATACAACCCAAAATTACTTGCTAATGAGTAGAGAGATTGTTAAAGGCATAAACTAATTGTGAATGGTCTTTATCATCCGATATGAGATACAAGGTGTATTTATATTTTCCTTCGTGTGAGACTCCGACTAACATTTGGGATTAACAAACAAATAAACAAGACTTATTTGAAAATCTTAGTCATAAGATTGATAGTCATTTTATTCAAATGTTCGTACCTTTTACTAATACAATAGCCAAAACAAACTAAGTTAAGTTCATAAATTAGGTCTAATAATGTTGTTCTTATATATAGTGTATATTTCCAAATCAACTCTGAGGTCGACTGCTAAGTCTTTGATGAAGGAGACTGAGGGAGTTATGGCAACCTGTACTGACATTGATATTCATATTATCTTTAAACATTTCGCGTAGGTATGTCAGCAATAGTCTTAATTTTTTTTTTAACGATCAAAGTGTTTAAGTCAACTTACGCGCACCTCGATTAATTTTCTCCCTAATTAGGTCAAAAACAAGTTATTATCTAACAACTAATTAGTTAAAAAAAAAAAGAGCATTCCACAAAATATTATGATTTCTATTTCCAAATTGCACCTCACCTAATTGCTAATTCACCTTGTTCATGCTTAAAACACTGCATCAAAATGAATACTTTCTTGTTGTCCCGGGGGTTTCGATGATGTTAAGATCTTAATCAAATTTGTTTTCACGATCGTGTGAAGTTTTCGGAACAAAATGGTGTAAGTTATTGACAAATTGGTATCAAGGAACACACTATTATGGTCACGGAAATTAAGAATATTCTAGAAGTTGAATTAAAATGCCTTAGAAGTTAGAATGATACATAGGTTGAGTGCTAAGTAAAAAATGGAATATAGATAAATGTGTGGAACTACCCAAAAAAAAACTACAATCTGTTTAGGCCTTAAATTAGGTCTAACTAATAATTTTTATTAGTTTAGTGTCAATTGATTGGATTGTCATGGACGTGGACAATTGGTAATAGTTTCTAGTTTCTTTGTATTTGTCACAACAGGTGCGTATGAAAGGCAATAATATTGAACCATCTCTCATGTTGTTCATTAGCTTTGGCTTCTAGTAGTTATGCAGTTTCAAACTATCAACTATGTATCCTTGACAAATTACTTATAATCACCAAAAAGTAAGAAGAAGATAAGTATCAGAGCCAAAAGAGTGAAACTAACCTCAAGATAATCTTGGTGAAGACAATCAGGAAACCAGAGCTTTTTGTGAGCAGCAACAGAGAGAAGTGCCTTCAGTCCCTTCACAGAGTTAGGCAACAAGAGCTCAGAAGAAGAAGAGAACCCGAGGCTGCTTATTGTTTCATTGCTAAGGGAGTCAGTCATGGCCAGGATTGAACCAGAGACCACCAAAGCATGAACAAAGTCCGGGTAAAGCTCAGCCATCTTGAACGCAACCATGCCACCGTAGCTGAAGCCAACCACCGTGCACTTCTCGACTCCCAACTTTCTCAGTCCTTTTATTAAACACTCGGCCTGGAACGTCGGTGATCTGTCGGAACTGTCGGTCATTGATCCTCCGAAGAAGAGGAGGTCCGGCACGTAGACGGAGTACTTTTTGGTGAGAGCACCTACTTGGAATTGCCATGTTACAATGCCTTCGGCTGCAAAGCCGTGGACGAGTACCACCACAGGCTTGGTGGGTTTGATGATATTGGTGGTGGCACTGGCGGTGGTTTTGTTTTTGCTTTTTTTGGGTTTCTTGATCGTTTCTTTGGGGACCCAGATATTCATGACTGTTCCTGGTTCAATCTCTACTGTGTGGGGCTTAATCCCAGCCATATTCATCAGGCCAAGCATCAAGGGCTTCTGTGCTGCCACTAGGTTCACCATCTCTCTCTCTCTCTCTCTCTGGATGTAAATTTGTGTGCGTGCCTGTGTGAATTGGAAGAGTGACAAAGAGAGTTTTTAAACCGAGAGAAAGAGGGGACAGTGAGAGTTGGTGTTGGGTTGTTATCTGTTGTGGCCATTGAATGTGATTGTGGGTGACATTAAAAAACCAATATTATGAGTGGCAGTTGGCTATCTTGGATCTATTATTTCCGTCTTTAAAGTCCAAGATTTAGTCAGAATCTCATACCAAATATTATGAGATAATGAAGAGTAAATATTGAATGCAACAGTGATATCATGTCGAGTATGACAAGTTATTTATATGTCAGGTTAGTTATTGATTTTTATAGAGTCTTTATATTTATTTATTTTAATATTATTAGTTAATTATACCACGTTATTTTATTACGTGATATCACCATTATAATAAATATTTTCTCCATAATGAGAGGCAGTTGGCTTTCTTGGATTTACTTTTTCCCACTTTTAAGTTCAACACGATTACGAGGCTTTATGAGGCTTGTATCCATAGTAGCGGGAGTGTCGGAGAATTTTTTTACCTTGTATCAACTCTCACGGCAAGGGAAGCCTAAACTATGTCAATATTGGAGAGACATTCTATGTAAGTGGTTTTTCATTAATACATAATAAATAATCTACCAAATAAAAAAATTTAGAGAAGATCTAGATTTCTATCAAATTAGAGTAAAGAACATGTCGGCTCAAGAAGTATCATTTGGATTTGTACCGAGCTACTCTATAGTGTAGAAATTAAATTGTACCACTGCTAAATTTCAGTATGGAAAAACCGAAGGGGAAAAAAAATCAGTTTACTCTATAGTGTAGAAAAAAACCGAGCTACTCTATAGTGTAGAAAAAAATTGATCCATGTCAGTGAAACTGTCTAAATTCAGTTTACAAACAAAGTGCAATTTCAAATGATCAAAGCTCAAGGTGTATTTATTTACACAAGGACGTACGACCCATCAAAACATTGTATCAATAATTTATTCAAGTACAGAAAAGATAGTGAGAAAAAGGGCCCAAAAAGGATTATTTGGAAAGTGGTTTTTCTAAGAAAATCCAACACGAAATATTATAAAAATTTTGAAGTTTTTGATTAGTCTAATGATCACCGGACTCGTTATTACGCCTTAAAGTTGTAGTTCAAATCTCATTGTCTCTTTTCAAGTAATAGTGCTTGACCCTCAAAAAAATTGATATATTGTATAAGTTCATGACAGATAATCAGAGAGCCCGCTGCATGTGGCCGTCGCCACCACATGGATGAAACATTGATCTCTTCTAGAATCTTATTTCTTGCACGAAATCTTATTTTGTTGTCCAAAAATTCATTACTTAAATTGAACTTTGTTTAGGTGGATAAGGTTGTTTGAATTTTGATCAACCACAAGCTGCCTACTCTCGTCTGCTTGGGTGTGTGGTGGACTTTGGGGATAGGGTTGTAATTATGAGTTGGAGTTCCATCAAACTAGTGCCTTTTAAGCCTGTTTAATTAGAGATTAGTAAGCTTTTTTAATTAGATCGTTAAGGTTGGCTAACCTACTTGCTTAATGTGGGGCTCAAATCAGAAGGGCCTGGGGTATTAAAATGCAACAACTTCAATCCCGTACCGGTATATATAGTTTACAATATCTATTCATCCCCCCACCACCCCGAAAAAAAAAAACGTTAAGAGTTGAAATTTTTAGGTTTAGGGTTAGAGTTAGGATTAAAGTTGAAAAACTTCAACCCAAATTGAATTTGGACAATTCTCAAGTTAATAGTTCGGGTTTATGAGCTTAACCTGAATTGAAAAAATTGGACTCAACCCAAACCCAACTTAAATTCAACCTGAATTTATGTATTACTAGGGTAATTCGTGCCTGAATGTATGATGCAATGTAAATGATTTTGAGAGGGATATTGATGGTCATTTGATGAGTTTATTAGAAACTGTTGAATGAGCTTATTGAAGTCTATCATATTTTATATTATAGATATAAATATAAATACATATTTTTATAATAATTATTATTATTATTTAAAGAGAGAGTGAAACATGATTTAAAAGAACTATAGATGGTGAAACAAGTTTACACAACCGATGTGGGATAAGTAAAAAAGAGAAAAGAAAAACAAGGAGCTGTCATCCCAATCGGATAAACAACTCAAATGGCCTCTCCCATTTCTCCTATATGAATAAAGCTCACCCTTATACCCTTAATAAGTTGTCTTGATAGATTTCATCTTAGTAAGTTTTGTAGGCCTATGTAATAATCTAACATTGTGCAATACCTAATTTAGGATTATTGTTTGTCGTGCCCAAATTGCCAACCCAAATCGGACCCGAAGTAGGTAATTCGATTTCATTCCAAACTTGTCCGAAATCAATTCGAACAATAATCGGGTTAAGATTCGAGTTGAAGATTTTATACATAAGGTTGGAATAGGGTTGATCCCTTAACCCGCCCAAGTTTGTTTTTTTTTTTTTTTTGGAAAATTTGGAAGTTGGTCCCCCTGTATAGACTTATTTGGAGATAGGTCCAACAAGAAAATTTATTTGATTTTAAGTCCACTTTTTGTCAAGTTTGCTATTGTACTCCTACCTTTTGGAAAAATAATAACCGACGTCTGACTTACCATCTCTTTCACATATGTTAAATTATTGAAGTATATATGAAAACCCTTGATTGAGTTATATATGAAAACCGTTTATTAAATATTATGATAATTAACAGAAGTTTTATATGAAAGTTGTATCTTCTGATAATTATATATGGAAGTTTGATGTACAAATAAATCGTTGGTCTATTAAATCAAAATCATATCACAAATTTTTTTTAACAATTCAAAATTTCCTGAACATTAGTGTTACTATAGTGACACGGATGAGATTGTTTTTCTAAAAGTACTCAGTACCCAAAATGAAGAATTTTACCATTTCAAATAGTAAGACAAACTCAACCCTAATTTTCACTTACACTACTAATTACAAACATTTAGACGGATATTATGTAACATACACATTTAATTTTCACAGTAACATCAAAAGTTTGTACTCAATAACATATCAACTTTTACAAAATACAAGGCAATAAGGTTTTTACAGTAACATCAATTTTCGAAATATTATAGTAAAAATACGATCCAAAAATTTAAAATTTATAAATTTTTTAGTAGTAATACACCGTTGACAATTGAATTAGGACACTCAACACCAATCAAGAACATCAAGACATTGAAATTCTAAAATCCATTTTTCAGGTATCACACAGTAACATGATCTATTTCACAGACACACGACCAAGGTATTTAGAATGTTTTGCATAACAAAGAAAACAACAAAATCGAATTATATAACACTTTAATTTAATTATAATGAATCTCAATTTTTAAATTAGGAATGCCAAAAAAAATGGACAGTTTCAACTTTATACTATGTATAAGTTTTTTAAAACTCTACAATGAACATCAATTTTCGTGTAAAATCACATACCTTATCTCTATTTTTGAATCCTAAAGTTGTGAAGATATTTTGAATGCAAATAATCAAATGTAACTTTGTCAATGGATTCCACAATAAACTTAAAGAATAAAATCAAAATTAGGGTTGAGTTTGTGTTATTATTTGAAAATGGTGAAAGACATTAGTATCACTATAGTAACACTAATGTTAAAAAAAATTTGTGATCTGATTTTGACTTAATAGATCAACGATTTATTCGTACATCAAACCACCATATATAATTATCAGAATATATAATTTTTATATAAAATTTTTGTTAATTATCATAATATTTAATAAATTGTTTCTATATATAACTCAATTAAGGATTTTTATATATACCTCAATAAGCTAACATATGGACTTTCCATAATTGGACAAAACTAACACCGTTGGGGATAATTTTGAGATTTAAAAAATATGTGGACTTAAATACCTACATATAAGTTTAAACATAGACTTACTCCCAAATAAATTTTCTTCTAGGGCCCAAATTATTATAAGTCTATCTAGGGGGACTCACATTTAATTTTCACTTTTTAAAAAAAAAAAAAGTTCAACCAGCCCAATTTTATTTGTTTTTATAAGTTCAACCTGCTCAAATTATACTCCTAATTCATCATTTTTCATCCTTCCCGCCTCCCCTCTCCTTCTCTTACTTACCATTTGGAAGGATAAAAATATATGTGAAATTATAGAGGGTAAAAACCGAATTTCAAAATTCAAATAAATTTTGATTGGTCGGTGTTAAGTATTGAGTTGGATGAAACCATATCTTATAACTAAACAAGTTAAAATTCAGAAAGTTTAATATGAACTTAATTAGCACCAGATTCATATTCCTATCTAAGACCAAAGGTGATCGGATTGCCATGTTATCCCGACAGCATTGAAGTTCTTAGCTACAATCTGTAGCTTGACGACGAACTCAATTAATTACACAGAAAGGTTGTACTTGAAGAAAGAAGAACCAAGTGGTCATAAAATTTTTGTGATCAAGATTGAAACATTATACACAACTGGAAACACCTTCGACAGATAAATTTGAACTGTACAATGCCTGCTCATGTATATGCTTTCTCTTTCATGCTCTAATTGCATGGTCAAGTGTTCTCTTCATCCAGCTCTCATTTGAAAATTTGCAGGTGAAAGTGGGGCTAGCTCACATCATAGTGAAAGACACCATCAGTGCCACATTGTGTATATATTTTTCAACATTTTCCTACTTCACATTAATTGCTGGTCCATGTAATACACATTATTTATAATCCTAGCTCGTTCTCTCTCTCCTCTTTTCTCACCCTTCTACTCTCTTTCCCGACTGTTTGAGAAGTTAAAGAATTAACAAAAGTTATAGAGATTGAAACTAATTCTAATAAAAAGTTGAGCGACCGGTGGTGTGTTCCTTGTAATTTGATTCTTTTTAGATATATATTGATGAATATGTGTTATGTTGTTAATTACTCGTGTCATAAAAACATCGGAAAAAAGTGATTGTGAAACTAAAAAATGGTATTGATGATACTCAAAATATGACTAAAGTTGAGGTCGGGTGCTCAACTCAACATGTCCAGAACCGCACAGTTCATGGCAAGCTGCCAGAAGAGCTCAGGTCTGTTTTTCCCTATGACAAGGCCACCTAGCTAACAACAAGGAACGACAGCTAGTAATCACCAAAGTGTAACTCATAAACCACAACGACATTACAGTCAGTCAAGAAAACGACAACCACCAAGGCACTGCCCGCGGAGGTGGCATAACAAATGCGTCCATTATAGATAAGAGGCAAAGATCACGTCAAAAAATTAGACAAAGCCCTAAGAGACTATAAAAAAAAGGCATATCCCTCACAATAAACAACAAGCAACTAGTCTAAGCAAATATTATGTGTAAATTCCCCTCTTATCAGTAAAATATTCCTTTGAAGCAAGAGACTCTTTTGAGAATGGATTAGTCGAGATTCAAAACTGATGAACCACTATGAACTCACTGTTTGCAATTCTTCATCACATTTGTCCAATTTTGAAGAGTCTAGGAGCTCTGACTGGTTCATTCAGTGACTCCTTGACCACTAAGAGTTATAATCATGTTTAATTACGCAACACACACCATCAGATATCATGATAGTTTAGTTTTTTAGATATTGACGTATGAGAAACAAAACTCAAAGTTAAATTATTCGATAGCCTATAAAATTGGGATATTCTTATTTAGTATAAAAACAAAACAATTAAGAAGAAAAAAGAAAGAAAGAAAATATATTATTTTATGCTCATATAATATTTTCATTATACTCTTTTATTTCTTCCCAAATAATTATCCATAATTTCCTCTTTAACTTCACTGAACCACTCCCTATAATGAAATGCCAATATTATTATTTATTTCTTCTTAAGTAATCACCCAACTTCCTTTCTAACCCCAATCAATTGTTTAATTCTCTATCCACACATGTAACCGTGTGCAGTGCGGCTAGTATTGCATAGTAACCCAAACAAACACACAAGAAATAGAATAAAACTAAAATTAACTACTACTGAAGTTTGACATGTAATTATATTGCAAAAAAAAAAGCCATTAACCATCTTGGTTAGGCTTAAAATTACGTTGGGTAGGCTTGTTTTTGAGTGTTAGCCGCCCAACGCTCAAAAAGAAGAGCCCAATGAAACAAGAAATGGGCTTTGCAGACGGGCTTTCTCATGGGAAGGGATTGGTGCACTTCAAAAGCGACTTCCAGTGAAATTCATGACTTATAATTAGGGTATATAATCGAATCGAACTTTGCGAGTTTAAATTGAGCCTATCAAGTTCATTTTTTACAATCACCTTAAAAGATTATTCAAATTAGGCTCGTTTGAAAAACAAGTCAAGACCAAAACAAGCCAAACTCTAGCCAATACTTTCTAAAAAATTATTCAAACTCGATTTGTTTAGAAAATGAACAAAGTTCAAAATAAGCCAAGCCCAAATAATTCGCCTCGATTATCAACTCTACGTATAATGGCAAGTTGTTGAAATATATAAAATGAAATCACACCCAAATAGATAAGGTAACAGAATTTACAACATAATCCTCCCCCCCCCCCCCCCATAAAAGAAAAATAACAGAGACTTATTATTATTTCACGATGTTTTCGGGGAATCTGGAAATAAAGTGGAACTTCAACGTTTTTATCTTTATTTATTGGGAATTTCGAATGCCACACTGCACTCTCAGGAGGCGAGAGAGAGCAGTGATACCACGTTGTAATAACAAAACCTCCTCGACGTTACATAATTTTACATGCACCTTTTCAATGGACACATTCAACCTGTCAAATTGAGCTATGATTCCATCGGTAGTTGCTCACAAAAGTTTGGGGTCTGCGATGCATGACCATTCGTTGAGACATGGGTCAGTCTAATATTGGAGACTCCGTAGATGGCTTTTTAGCCCAGCAAATAGGATTGGTCACGTTTTTACTGTTTTTGTTGTTAAAATAATTTAGTAAATAATCCGGCTATGACCCGTTTAATACTTAACCAAGACCCATATCAAATGAATAACCCATTAAAATGGGTCCGCGTACGTTTGGGATCAATTATTTAGTGGTCAATGGTCAAAAGGTCTTGGAGGAATGTCATGTGCCTATATTGCTAGGCCTTGGATCGCAAGATATTTTTGGTTTAAGCCAGACTCTCTACCCGCCAAGTCCTTTGTCATTCATCAATAATGCTCCAAGCCTTTGTTGCTGCCAGGGTCTGGTCTCCTACACTCACAGACCGGACCAGACCCATATATTTTCACATCTCTCTCTCTCTCTCTCTCTCTCTCTCTCTCTCTCTCTCTCTCATGCCAGGATCGATTCTGACAGTTTGGAGTCGAGGTCGTTGTAAGGTAGTGTCTGATCTTCAATAATTCAAGGTTGTTATGTCCGGGTGTGCCAGGTTCAATTATATGTATCCCACTTGTCAAGAAAAAGAGAAGCATTAAAACATTGAATTTGATCGCTTAATGTTTTATCTGGACAAGTTGTTTTTGTGTACCCATTATTTGTATGGAAATATTATGTAACTCAAATTTGTATCTCAAAAGAAAAGGGACCAATGGATGAGTAGGTCTCATCAATTTTTTAAAATGTGACCCACTAATCCAATAGCCCCCCTTCATTTGAAATGCAAATTTAAGTTACAGATTTGAGTTACATAATATTGCTCTTATTTGTATGTGGATCCCTCACTCATAAATATATATATATAAATATATATATATAAATATATATATATATTAAGGGAAGTGGGGAGGGGATTAGAACCCTTAATCTTAAAAGGGCAGCTCATTAACAAGACAATGAGTATCATTGGACCAAATTAGTCCCTTCTCCCATATCAGATGGGTGATCCTCCCCTGAATGAAATTGTGTGAAAAAATAATAGAAAAAATCAAGATTTCTTAGGGTTCGTTTGTTTAGCGAGAGAATGATAGAAAATGCAAGAAATAATTTTTTTTAAAAATTTTAATGTGTTTGGTTAGCATGAAAAGGAAAATGATGGAAAAAATAATTTTCCTTCATGCTTGAATTTTCTCACAAATAACAAACTTTTTTTTCTTGTAAAAAACACAAGAAAATACATGAAAGTTGTGATCTAGAACTAACTCACTATTTTACCCTTATTTTTATTAACATATTTTATTGGTTATTAATTTTAAAAAAAAATTGTTATGAATTTGATTAATCATATAATTTAACCCAAAAACTTTTGTATTGATGATTGTCTTGAAATTGAGTTTCGAGCCATTTTTTAAAAAAAATTTAACTTTCAATTATAATTACATATATTTTTTTCTTTTTTAGACCGATTTAATATAATTAAGGGTAATTTAGACAATTATAAAAAAAATTATAACTTTTCTTTCTTTTAAACAACAAAATGAAATTTTTTAAAAATTTGTCTGTAAATTTTTCATTCTAACCAAATACATGGATGAAAATATATTTTCTATCATTTTTTTCCTTTCACTTCACTTTCTATTGTTTTTACTTTCGATCATTTTTTTTCCTAGCCAAACGGACCCTTAAAAATGGCTCCCTTATTCACAACATTAATTAAATGCTTTCGGAGGGTATTTTGACATTGAGTAGTGCTATATATCTCAAATTTGTATCTCAAATCTGCATCTCAAATCAATGGGAATCATTGGATGAGTGGGTTCCATCAACTTTTTTCATTGGGACCCACTCATCCAATGGTTCTCATTGATTTGGGATGCACATTTGAGATATAAATTTGGGATACAAAGTATTACTCTCTGACATTACTTGACAATTTGATGCATTAAATGTTAGTGGTGTATTTTGTTGAAAAAAAAAAAACATTAGCGGATGTAATTTGTGTGAGTAAACTCAAACCCAATTTGAAATATTTGGTATTTAGATAAAAAAAAATTAATTTTCAAATGAGGTTTAGGGAAATAATTTCAATCCAATTTTAATTCGGATAGAATTCGGGATGGGTTATCAGTTTATTGGATCCAATTTAATTTAAGTCTAATTGACCTCTAATTTTAACCCGAAGGGTGTAGTCCAAAAATTGAATCTAAAACCATACAAAATTCTACTTTGGTCTGAGCTCAAACTAATTTCTAAACCTGTCCAATCCACCTTGAGTTTCACTAAACTACCATCACAAAAGGTTTTTCAGTTAGTGACATTCTTCTTGTCCTCATCGTGCCATCCCCGATTTGTTTTTGCGACAACAGTGGGTGTTGAAAATATGAGTAGATCTCGTGAATTATAGGATTATATTTGAATTCATGTCAGTCACAACTGTTAATTAACAGGCTTTGGTGAAGAAGATAAACCCATCTCAACCACGATGGTTGACTAGCAGACTTTGGTGAAGAACATAAACCGCCATCATTAATATGGCCGGAGACTTTCGTATTTGATTTACCCTATAAGTAGGGGTGATCTCTCCTTGTATTAGACACCCAAATTCAGAATGTAATTGTGTTCATAGATGTAGGTCAGCATAAGCCGAATTAGTAAATTCTTGTGTTATTTTTCTTCTCCTATGTCGTCAACAGAGGGAGGGCGGAAGTGAACGCTTACTACCCAGTCACTCTTTCACCTCAATTTCTGATAGTGAAATTGCTTATAGCTTAAGAAATTACTAGCATGAACATTGAAACAGATATTTATCTCCTGGAGTAGTGAAAATGATGAAGACAATGTCCTTTCAACTTCAGTGTAAGATGATCAATGTAGTATGTGCATAAGTGCTATCTGTAAAATTTAATGCCAACTTCCAAAATTAACGATCTATTTTCCGATATGAAACTATCTCTGTATAAGGCAGATGATTGAAACACTAATAAACACACCACTGGAATTTTGTAAAAGAATATGCCGATGAGAACAACAAAAATGAAGTTCATCAAGTGAGAAATGTCGATACTCCAAATGATATCTTAGACGTAAATTATCAGCATGAATGAACATGAAAACCGTGACGCATTCGATATGCATAAATTTTTTGTAGCGTATTAGCTAGTATATATGTCTTGTCCGGGAAGAAGTTGGAATTTTATCTTGAGGGAGGCCAACAATGACATAGACAAAAATTTAATTTTATTTAACGGGCATTGTTAATAATAAATTTTTATTTATAAAGAACCTGTTAAATTTAATTTTTATGCAATGCTAATAAAAAATTAATGTTGAGCACAAAACTCAAAAATTGGATCATGTCATCGTAAAAATTTATTTGTAACAATATTATCATCATTTTTTTGTTTGTTGATAATATAAATTTATATCTATAAATAAATTATTATCGTAAAAAAAGTCACTTATTTTTTCTCTGTGGTCGTCAAAATAATCGAACAAGTGTCTTCGTTAATTCAAGCGATACTCATCCATGTAATTACACCATAAATGACTACTAAATATTAAGTCATTGATATTTTTCAATACACTAAGTGAGATACTTAAATATACTTGAGTTTTTGAAAAATTAAAGGTCAGTAACAAATTTTTTAAAAAAATATAAGGTGTCAATGAAAGTTTTTAAAGGCCTACTCTGCAACCAGGACAGTTCTCGTGTGGTACTATTTGAAAAAAAATCATCATTTATTTGGTGATCGGTGTCATTAAGATACTTTTCTTTCCTTCCAAATGGATAAAAGAAAATAATGACATGTTTGGTATTAGAGTTTGGGGGATTTCGAACATAGATTGAAAAATAAATTTTTTTAAACTCATGTTTGACGACTTTGTATTTAGTTCAAGGCTTGAAATCTGGTCCGATAATAATCCAGTCATGAAACCCAAGGAGAGTTTGTTTCGTACGTGGGTTAAAGGATTGAGCAATGTTATATATCTCAAACTTGTATCCCACATATACATCCCAAATCAATAGGAACCATTAGATGAGTGAGTTTCATCAACTTTTTTCATTGGGACCCACTCATCCAATAGTTCCCATTAATTTGTGATGCACATTTGGAATATAAATTTGGGATACAAAACATTACTCTAAAGAATTTTACATACAAATAATATTTATACCCTCATATATTATATATATCTTATATATGTAAATTGGTTAAATAGCACAATAGTCATTTATATACAAATATATTATCATAATAGTTATATATGTCTATGCATATCAAACATGAGTATGAACAACAACGAGTGTTGAATCTTATCTTTAAGTTTAAAAAAATTTGGACATGTCAATTCAAACTTCTCCCAAAAAACATCAAACGTCTCTAATAATGTAATACAAGTAATACTGCATTCTTTTTTATGTCCGACATAGAAAAAAAAAACATAAAACACCCGCTTATCAAATATTTGTCACACTGTTAGGTTTATATTCTGTCAAAAAAAAAAAATATATTTGTCACACTGTTTCATCAAACAATGTTGTGGAGATCATGCATTGGACTCCTTACCTTAACTAATCTCATCTCATTTCTTCCGGAAGTATTCCACGTAACTACTCTTTACAATCATATCAATAAAAATAGTCCATGTCTATATATTACTTTTCATTATTACATAACTTTCTTTTTAACTACATCACCAACCGTACTTAACCCCTCATAACTCCTGTAACCCGCTTACACTTGTCTATTTTACTATCTTCCGTGTCTCTTTTCTTCTTTCTAGTCTTTCTTCTTCTGTCGAGTGTAAACTCATGGCAGAAAGGACAAAAAAAAAAAAAAAGGAAAAGAAGAGAAGAGAAAATCAAAGTTGGCTTTGGCTACAAGACTATAGACCACCTTAGAGGAGACAAATAGAGGTTACAGTGTTTTTCTTCGATGTCATGATGTTGACCAGAACTAAGCTTTTTCCATAGGACGGCTTATTGGGGGCTTCTCCTACTGCCCCCCACCCCCATTACTTTTTCTTTACTCCATCAAAACAGCTTTTAAAATATTATTTATTTCTTTAAGCATTACCTGGCAAAAGTGGGATACTTCCAACAACATGATCACTAGACCAAAACCAACCCCTCCTCTTTGAGAGAGAGAGGGAGAAGGTGTAGAGTGAGACTGAGATTCATTCCAGTTGTCTATGTTGCTTTTGAGGAATGTCTTTTTAGCAGTTCAACACTGTTCGTGACTTGTTGTTTTGTTTTGTTTTGTGTGAAATGACACTTTTACAGTTAAAATTTATAAATTTACACAAGAAGAGCAATATACGAGATTTTCTCCACTATAGTTTTGTAAAATGTCAAAAGTTTTCACGATTTAAACCATTGATTCAGGGATCAAAATAGAGTAATCTTACCGTTGTACTAAGGTATACACTCAAAATTTTAGAATTTAAAATATTTTCTTGAAATACTGCAATGACCAATGAGTAAATAATGCATCATTTTTCTTCTACTTAGCAGTCCATTTATTATGAGATTAGCGGTTGATTTAATGACCATCGTTTCTTATTATTAAATTTTAATGTCACAAATTCGAATTTTATCATCCCCTTCTTGTAATGGTGTCTAAGAATTTCTTTCCAAATGAAACATTATCATATTTGTTGGTATATTGCTACATTTTGTCTAAAAATTAAAGAGTCATGCAATTTTTTTTAAAAAAAATTATCTTTTAAGGGGTAAATTGTAATTTCACTATCTTTGAGTGGACAAATTATCATTAGCCCTGTAATTTAAAGCCTCGGGGATCGATTAAAACATCTGCATGCATGCAAATCCCTCTACGTGGCACGTGCATTAGCTGAAATGATTAGTTTTTTTTGGTTAATGTATGGCCAGATATGATATGATACACATGCGATTTATAGGAAATTGGTCCAAAGCGGGTCCTACCAAATCCAACGGGCCACATAGCACCATCATTGTTAAGCATGTGATGTAACAATTCGTGTGTAATTTGATCTCACTGCCGGTGAGAATTAATTGTATTCTGGGTTTAAATGATTAAGCAAATCCCACAGATCGTTTCATTAAAAAAGAGTATATAAAGATCGCATTAATTACCTCAAGCCTTGTACACACTTAGAGAGAAGAGCATTATTCACCACAACCCAAATCTAGTTCGTGCAGTACACTCTTTCACTTCAAATTACAATTACATTCCTCAATGTCTAGATTTATTCTCAAGTCACCCCTTAATATTTTTATGTATGGATAAAATCCAAATCAAAAAACTTTATTCACAAAATTACACTTTTATCCTCATAAAAAATTAATGAAAAATAACCTAGAAACAGATAGAAAAGAATTGGTCTCAGAGTATAACAAGGAGTGAAGGCATAATGTTGATATTTTTTAATTATTTTTTGCGAATGGTAAGCTACCCTAGCATTGGATTCAGGGGCGGAGTAACAAATTTTGATTAGAATTGACATGTCAAATATAAAGTGGACACAAGTAAATAATATTTATATAATTCTTAGAATATATAAGTATAAACATATATATAATTTTAATCACATTTAATTAAAACTTCAATCTTCTCATGAAAGAATTATATGTATTATGGAACATAATAGTGAGCTATGTGTATAATGAAAGAAATTTTAAGTTCTTGATTGTGAGCTATGTTTTGCAAGTTATGAAACCGTAAGTGAAATGATTCCTTGAATATATAATTAAATAGAGTAAATTATATAATATGTCCCTTCAAATTTTAAATGGTCAATTTATTATTATTTTCTCTTATTTTTAATTAAAGAAAAACCCATATCTTGGTTGATTCAAAATCCAGGAATATTTAGTAATATTTAAACTTATGGGGATTTGAATCCATTTGGAGAGAAGAATGTGTGTCTCACGTTTGGTGAGAGAGTAACGCATGTGTATTTTGCAATGCGACGCTGAATTGCCTTGGTTTAATCACATCACAGTCCTGTTCGTAGTTTACAAAGCGAATAGAGAGCATCTTTTGGAAAGCGGTGGTCGTCCCGTTTGTCGAACTACTACAGGCTCGCCAATCTCTAGACGATCTGATTCTCTCTCACTTGCTGTTTGAATCTTTTGATCGAATCGATCGATATTCCAGAGAAATTTGTTCGGGCTTGGGTCATCATAGGGGTGGTGGGGTCACTCTGCTGCTGTTGCTGCTGCTGCTGCTTTGTATTCTCTATTTGTTATTTTTTGAATTTTCTGTTCTTTTTCCAAGTTTTCCATCTTTGAGTCAAAGATTGCTCTAAACCCAGAAGAACATACGTTGCTTTGATGATTGCAGAGAATCCCATTTGGATGACACCTTTATCTCTTTCACTTTTCTTTCTCTTTCTCTCTCTCCATCATCACCAAAATCTAAGGATCTTCTACTACTACTTGGGACTACTACTACTACTTGTAGACCAAACAAAGCTCTTGTGTGACTTACCCAAAAAAAAAAAAAATACAAAGGTCTTTGTGTGTGTAATATATGGTTCTTATCATTTACGAACTTAAAATAAAATTAACATAGAATTAATAAATTTGAATTTAGGTATTCAACGAATTTAGATAATAAACAAAAAAATTTGGAATAAATTATATATATTGACCTCAAATTATGATTTTTATGTCAATTAAATCCTTAAACTTTTGTTTTTTGTGTGTCAATTGAGTCATTGGTCTTTCTAATTGTGTCAATTTAACCATTTTGTCTACATGCGTTAGATTTTTTAACGAAATCTTGAACTCTCTAAATTGTGTCAATAAAATTAAACCTCTAATTTTTTAAAAAAATTGATTGAGCTCTTGAACTCTTTAATTGTGTCAAATGTGTTTTTTTATTTTTTGTGTCATACAGTCATGTGAGTGATACATTCTAACAAAAACAGACAAAATAACTTAATTGACAAAATTAGAGAGTTTAAAAACCTGATTAATACAAAAAAAATTAAGAATTTAATTAACACAAACGCTCAAGACCATATGTATAATTTACTCAAAAACTTATTAGACTTATCAAATAATGGATATTAATTCAACTAAATATGATAGGAACACGCCAAACAAAATTTTTAAATGACATAAATCTGAAATACCACCGATTAAATTTTATGCAATTATAAATAAATTAAATATAAATTAAACAAATATCAAAGCTGTCACAAAAAATTTAAAAAACCAAACAAAACAAAAGAAGCGTTATCATGGCGAGATATTTTTTTTTTATCAAGGTTATCATGGCGAGATGACCGGGCAAACAGATTGGCGTTGTCTCGTTCACGTGATTTCAAGGTACGGCCACTGATTGTAGTAAGCTGAAACTGGTTGTTTGGGTGTGAGATAACAGTGATGATATGCGTTGATAGATGGATGGATGGATGGATTGGATGGCCTAACGGAGGGGTAGAAGTGTTAGGATTGGTCATTGTTCTGTTGAATAACCAAACTCAGAATATTATCTCACTCTCACCTGCCATTACCCGCGTGATTTTCACACCCCTGGCTCAAGTGGGCATTATCATTCAATTAAACTTACAAATAAGGAAAATAAACTCTATTTTTTTTACATTGAATAATTATTTTCTCCTATAATTATGATAGTTACTAATCGAGTCAAATTTTGTAAGTTTGAATCCGAATTTTTTGAGCTTATTGTGAAACTTAAGTTTGACTTATTTTGAAACTTAAGTTTGAATTTTTTAAGTTTGATTTATTTTGAACTCAAGTAGAGTTCGAACTCCGACCAAACTCAAGTAACTCGACTATTTTACATATAAACTTATTAAATTTTGCGAACTTAAGTCGACACTTTGAATTTTTTTTTAAATGAATCTAAAAAATTGTTAAAACTCAACTCATTTAGAAGACGAATAGAGTTCGAGTCAAGTCTTAACCAATCCGAGCCCAAATAACTCAAATCGATTAACACCCCCTATTTATATGTTAATTTAGTATTTTAGATGGTGGCATTATATGATAGTAATGCCATAATATGACCTTACATTGAATATTATATTCTCAAAGGGGAAATTTCAAAATGGAAGAGGATCAAAGTGAAAATACTGAAATTTTAGGGGGTAAGTGTGGTAACTTCTTAAATTTTAGAAAAAAAAAATTAATGAATGAAAATATAGTCTTAAACGCACCAGGGACGGTGACCATAAGTCTCAACGTATACAATTTCGCCATTAAGTTTGCTTACCATGCTTTATATTAATATCCTAAACATTAAGGGTTGGAATTTCGCTATCGTTTTCTAAGTTGTGCTACTTGTATTTTACAGAAGATTGTATATATTAGAAATTTATTGTTGCAAAGACGGTCTAAAATGACTCCGATTTGGAAAAGTTTTAAATAAAATGAAAATAAAAGAATTGCTGAGAGAGTGTTGTGGGTGAAGCTGTTGAGAGTAGGAGTGGTGGTGAGAGCAATTGAATTCCATTTTCCTTGGGAGGGAGGCAGTGACAGAGCAGAGAAGGGGCAGATATACGGATACGGACAGAGGTTTTTGATGGATGGTGGTATTGGGTTTGAGGGAGAGTCAGTAGTACTAGTTTTTGCCTCGTGATCGGAGAAGGCAGATCCATGGAAGACTGTTCCCGCTAGTCACGTGGGTTCTTTTGACCACCCCCAATTACCAAAACTCCAATCAAACTCACCCCTCTCCACTACTCGTGTAATCGTATATAACATACTAATACCGTGATTTTATTTGAAAATTGAATACATTGTTGTATGTATTAAGATTTAGTGTAAAACCTATTTTCATTTTGTCCCTAAAAAATATAACTTTTTTTAATTTATTCCCAAATAATTAATTTTCTCACATTTTCTCTTAAAAAAAATAAAAATATTATAATATAATCTACCGCCTTATTTTTGTTTAATCGAATTTTTTTTTTGTAATTTTTGATTGATATTTTGTACCAAAATAGACGGACAATTAAACAAAAACAAAACAATGGATCACATTACAAATTTTTTATTTTTTTTGAAGGGACAATTTAAAAAAATTAATTATTTGGGGATAAATTGAAATTTTTATATCTTTCATGGGCAAAATGAGATTTTTCCTAAGATTTAAATTAAGTGTGAATATTATATATATATATATATATATATATATATTCAATAGTTCCATCTGTCAAACCGATTTAAAAACTGAATTGTTATAAATTAAACTAAATATTACACAGAATCAACTAAATAGGGTTTATATGTCATACAAGTAAGATGATATATATATATATATATATATATATAACTATAAATGTATTGAATAGGAATTAAATGAAGTTTAATATCATTCTAGTACTTAGACATCACACTCGAATAAGCTGCAGTACCTACATATACTTGGCAATCGAACATTTAACACCACGTCGTGTCCTACCAGTATACTGACTTAGTCACTGACTTGTGGCCCGTATCTCTCTCTCTAGAGCTCCCCCTCTCTCTCTATATATATAACCTGTATTTTGGGTCCATCTCTGTCACGGTCTTTACAACCTTCTTACTATATACGTAAATGTATATAGAATATGTTTGTGTTTGACGACAACGTGGACTGCAGGTGCTGACTGGTATTTCGCCATTTTATTAGCTTATAAAGCAAACAGACAAACACAGATCTCAGCCTCTCGCGTACTCTCTCAGCTCTAAGTTCAATTCAAACATTATATTATTACCCATCGCTCTCAACTTACTATTTGTTCGTACCTCTCTCTCCTATCTCTCTTCAACTATATACTCACCACTTCGAGTTCGGACCTCCACTTCTCATTGCCCTAAGACCACTAACCCTTTTTCACTTCTTCCTCCTCCTTCCTCAGATTCTCAGAACCCATTTGATCATCTCCTCTTTCTTAGCTTCGAACTTGAAGAAGAAAGAACGGTACCCATTGGCGCAGAAAGGAGATATACATAGATATACACAATTACACATAGTGTGTGTGTGAGAGAGAGAGAGAGAGAGAAGCAATGATGCATAGGTGCAGCAGCTCTCATGGAAACATGGTGGGACCATGTTCATGTGGTATGTTTCAGAGTCAAAGCAATCCCTTCTCAATGCTGTTCTCTATGCCAAATCACAAGCCTTTTGATGAAGCGGACATGTACCCTTTCACGTCCTCTTCTTCATCTTCTGTGGATTGCACTCTTTCCCTAGGCACACCATCGACTCGTCTAACCAATGACATTGAAAAGCAAGTCCACCATGAACGACGCTCTTCTTGTATGTCTAACTTTTGTTGGGACAAGTTACAGTCCAAAAACACATCCTCACCGCCACCAACCTACAAGACCAGCCGCGGTGGAAGCAATGGCGGCAACAATAACTCCGGCGCCGACCCCCTCCTAGCACGGCGGTGCGCTAACTGCGACACCACTTCTACACCCCTTTGGAGGAACGGTCCAAGAGGCCCAAAGGTTCCTTTTCTTGGATTTTAAATATGTTAATGTTAACAAACACGTTTATATATTGAAATTCGTAGAGGGTGGGCAAGTTTACTGATTTTGAGTACTGGTCGAGCCATAGAATTATCTTTTATGCATGCGAAGTAGGAATGCACATTTGGAAATATCTTATGAAATTTGCAATGACTAAAAGCGCACTTATGGATAAATACAGAATATACACTTGTATGGTGTGTTGTGTTATTGTTATTTTTTAAATCTTTTGGTTTTTAATGTTTTTTGGGCTAATGGGTGTGATCAATTGCAGTCACTTTGTAATGCTTGTGGAATTCGATTCAAGAAGGAAGAGAGGAGAGCCAGCGCAGCCGCTGCCGCCACCACTGGCGGTGCTGCATCGTCAGGAGTAATGGAGACCCAACACATGGTAAACAGTTCATGGGTTCAGCACCCACAGAACCAGAAATTTCCTTGCTACTCTCCTGCATACGGCAACGAATTTAGGTTCATAGAGGACGATGAACGTGATTCTGATAGTGGCATTCCCTACCTCTCTTGGCGTCTCAACGTCGCAGACAGACCAAGCCTCGTTCATGACTTCACAAGATAAATATGACTATCAAGACCATGAAGGCTGAAGCCACCCGACAACGACGTATTGTGATGCTGTTGATCGTGGTGGTGATGGGTGCGGCCGTTCAGCAAATTCTTTTGCTTTTTTCAGCTGTTTCTTCTTGTTCATCTTACGTAGATGGAGTGAAAATGGGTTAATTCTATGTTGTTAGTTTCTTTTTCTTTTGTTCTTTAACTTTTCTCTTTGATCAGTCTTATATATATAATATATCACTTTTCTGTTGGTCAGTTGGTCTCCTTCAAACTATAAACTTTTTTTTTTTTCTGATTATGTCGTACCGTAATGAGCTTTCTTTTCTATTCAGATTTCCAGAGCCTGAAGCTTTTATTTATTCTGCTGTACCTTATCCTGAGTTACATGATTAATACAAGGAATTTTGGTGAAAAAAATCATATTATTCGCTTGGGGGAGTGGAGAAAATGAAAATTCAGATAGTTTTGTTCTTTTTCTCGAGTTTAACTAAGGTTTGAACTTAAATGCTTTGTTCTGACCAAAAAATAAAAAAAAAGAATTTAAATGCTTTGGTGTGGTATATAATGTGATGACTAATGGTATTTAGACTTCAAAATTTGATGTGATTTTATTGATATCATTAGATTAATATTAAATTTTAATATTTGGTGGGATCTATTCATATTTAATTTAATGATATGATTTCAGTGACATTGTATCAACACTAAATTTTAATATTCGATGGGCGGGGTTTCACAGTCAATCAAAGAGTTATGGTCAATTAAGTCAATAAATTAAGTCTCGTTATCATTACTCTGATGTGAAAATACAAGAAATAGAGGTAACAATACATGACGAATAATATTATTTGAACTTAAAAATTTGATATAATTTGTGGATCTAATGATGCAATTAGTGGAATCATTAGATTAACACCAAGTTTTAATGTTTGATGAGGCTCACAATCAATTCAAATGTCATAATGAATTAACTCAGCAAATTAGATCTCAATATCATTTCTCTTACATGAGCAAGGTGTTTTATGGGCATCCTCAATTAAGACAGTTAATCGAGCTGAACTTTATAAGATCAAGTTGAGCCTTTCAAACTAGTTTTTGTAAACGAACTTAAAAAATTGTTCAAACTTGGTTCATTTAGAAAAAGAGTCGAATGACTCGACTATTTTACATATAAATAAACATAAAAAATTATTCAAGCTCAACTTATGATAAACACGAGCCGAGCTCGAGTCAATTTCTCTACAAACCGATCCCCAGTAACTCTATTCAACTATTAACGTTATCCTTAATTCGGAGTTTTTTTTGATATCCAAACCCATCGGGGCTCAAGCTCAGCAAAATTCAAGTGGGCTTTTGTCTATCCGAGTAAGAACTTTGGGCTAATCTGACTCATTTCGATGTGAAGGCAATCTCTCTGATAATGGCCCGATATGGGCTTACTCTAGTCTTTTTGAACATAAAACTTGCACAACCCCTTAAAAGGGGAAGTGCAAGTGATACTCTAGTCCATTTGACAATAATCAAACAGAATATAAAAATATTTGTTTCAATTGAGATCAGATTTTACATATGATGAAACTGAATGACCAATCCATTAAATTGGGTTGAAATTCTATTAAAATTTGTAAAAATTTGGGTTTCAACTTACTTAATCAGATCGAATTAAATACTAAGACTGGATCTCTGATTTTGTGGATTTAGTTATGCATTACAAAAACCAAGGTTTATATAAATTTTGGACTAACTTAAAACCAAACTCTCAATTTTGATTCAGATGGAAATCTAAAATGAATCCCATAATTTTTATGAACTTACACAAGAAAATACATGTATATTTTGAACATATTTTATTCAACACCATACTATAATCACAAGATGACAATAATACCATGAAGCACTGTCTCTAAAAGGGCATAGAGAAAACTTAGTTAGAATGGGTCCAAAAAACTTCTTTTTTTTTTCTCTTTTTTTTTCGAATATTGAAATAAAAAAAAATTTGACTAATGAGGTGTTGGTCCAGTGGGTAAGAACTCGATTTTTTTTGCTCAATGTTTGAGTTCGAGTCTCCATTGCTACAATAGTATCACCGTTACATTTTGCCCAGAGCACACGGTTGGATTTTAGCTTCGGGGCCTACATAAGTGCAGTGGGATCTCCTGTAAATAGTTGTATGGTGCTGATGGGCAATTCTCCCTTATAAATATGTGAAATAACTTATCTACATATCCATTTTTTAGCACCAAAAAAAACAAAAAATATTTTTGTTTGTCAGCGAAATAAATGATAGGATATGCCAAAAAAATAAATAATAAAAGATAGGTAACTACCGTTTTGAGGTTGAGTAAATATTAAATGTAACGGTGATACCACGTAATTCGGACCGTCCTAATGGCAAAGCTCGAAGGGCCTCATAATATGTATAAAATAATAGATGTAATTCGTCCAATAAAAAAAAAGTCCCAAAAAAAAAAATAAGCAGACCCAACATAAAGTTAGAGAAAATATAATTGAACACATCTTTTTCATTAATGCCCTGCCAATTACTATACAAAAACACCTCTCTCTCTCTCTCCATATTTAATGCCCTTTAAACCTTTTTTTTAACAAGCCCTATAAGCTGCTGGTATTTGTGCATAATTAAGTAAATATAATGATTCAAAAATGACATTAACGAACCAAATTATTCTATTGTTACTAAATTAGGTAATATATTAAATTTTTATCTTAATATAGTTATTTATTGATTTAGATTTTATTTTTAAAATATTTTTATGCTTGAATATGTCATTAGAAAATATAAATCACAGTATGAAAAACACAAAAAATAAAAAATGAATGATTAATTTAATCCAAAATGAAGAGCCATTGCCATTGATATATTTGTTACCAGTAATATAAAAAAAGTGGCAATAACTTGAACTTGAAGTGATTAGTGGTTGAAGAATCTATCATATTTAACATAATCACAAATAAAAGTGAAAATGTTTTAAAAAATAAAGTGAATCTATTGTAATAAATATTTATATTAAATTATCGAGGTCTCTATTTACCATGTTTGCTTAGGGCCTCAATTTTCATTAAGTCGATTTTGTATGTAATCACGGTCATATGGTGTTACTATTTAATAAAAAATTTATAAATAGGTAAGGTAAATCTCACTTGATAGTTATTTTAAGATATTGAGTTGTTAACAAATGACAGGGAGTGATTATTATAATATGTAAAATTCACTTATATATTTATTATACTTTTATTAGATAATGATACCACGTGACTCAATGGTGTCACCGTGCCACCCAATAGTTTGATCGACATGGGTTAAGAGCCCATAACTTACAAAATAAAAGCCTACTATCAGTTGGTGAATTTTTAGCCGAGCTTCTCTCGTTGATGCTCCTCCTCAGTGCTCTTGTCCC
>CM042190.1:27970696-27989529 GCA_023539305.1 Ilex asprella
ATAAAATATATAAATGATTAAACATATGATAGAAATGAGTGATATGATTTGACGTTTGAGTCTGATAAAAAAATGATGAGTGAGGTAAGTGATTGGTGATGGTTTTGAGGGGAAGATATGACTGAGATAAAATTCAAACACACTCCTGTTTTATTATATAGATGACAATAACTTGAAGCGATTAGTGGTTGAACAATAATTTAAAAGTGAAACAAATAAAAGTGAAAATGTTATAAAAAATACAGTGAATCTATTGTCGTCAATATTTATTTTTTGAGGCAAAAAACAATAATCTTTTTTTAAAATAAAATTATTATCATATTTTTTTAATATTTTAATATTTATATTAAATTATTGAGGTTCTTATTTAACATAGTTCGCTTAAGCCCTAAATTTTTATTGAGCCAGCCCAAAATGTAATCACCGTCATTTGATATTATTATTTAATAATAAACTTACAAATAGATAAGTAAATATCAATTGATAATTATTTTCAGACATTAAGTTGTTGCCAAATGACATGGAGGAATGTTTACTTATTATACTCCTATTAGACGGTGACACTATATGGCACGATGGTGTTACAGTCGCACCCAATATTTTCTCTAGTTTTGGGGTTGCTATGTGGGTCGATCGACATGGGTTAAAAGCCCGTATCTTACAAAATCAAAGCCCACTATCAGTTAGTGATATTATTGCGTTTTTGTTTTGGGAGACGTTTAGTCGAGCGTGTGTCGTCGTTGCCTCTCCTCTCTGCTCTTCTCCCGCCTCTCTCTCTGGTCTTTCTTGCAGCCCTAAATCAGCCGACTGCGTGAGCTCTCCTTTGGTTCTCCTTGCAAAAACGGTGCATACGGCGTCTTTAGTAGCACAAAGAAGTAATGGCTTCGGAGGTGGAGACGTATACGGACCCGGTGAACTTCAAGGTGAGAGAGCTCTTGAAGGAGGTCCATCTTGACTACTCTACCGAAACTACTAAGTACGTCCACAACGTTGTTTCATCAATCAAAGAAGCCATTGATGAAATCCCCGAAGACTTGCAGGTATATTGCTTTCTCAAATCCTAAACCTCGGTTTGAAGTGCTAAATAAATTCAAGAGGATGAAGAATCATAACTTTGAAGCTCAATTTATCAATATTGGGCAGAGATAGAATCAACTGAGCTCCAACCACTAAATTTGGCTTCAGGAAATTGTGTTTCAATTATTTTTGTTATTTTTACTTTGTCTCAGCGATCATATGAACCCCATTGTTAAACAGGGGCGGAGCTAGCATTCTATCCTGGATGGGGAAAAAATATGAATGAAGAAATTAACTAACAGGTATAATAAAAAAAATTCGGACCTCCGTTGTTGAGGATAGGTGTTATTTCCATTTAAAAATTTATAAGTTAAAGTAAGAGATATATATTAACTCCTAACGCTCAATTACTTTATAAGAATCATAGCCAGTATCAATTCAGTATTAACAATATATGAACAAATGTAGACAATAATTCTTTCATAGTATATTTCAACTCAACCATATATTAAAGTGGAACACAACGGCATTACAAATACCAAGATATTTGATTGATCAGTTTTATGATAAAATTTCTCAGCAATTTATTGTTAATTGTGTTGATAAATATATTTTATGGATGGAAATAGACGCCTTTGAGTTAGAATATATTACCATTTGTAATCATTTTTGTGTTGCTATATTACGAGTCACTAACTTATCAAAAAAGAGTCTGTGATAACTATACAACCATTTTGAAAAAAAAAAAAAACAAAATTGTATTAAATAAGGAAAGTATTGTGTGAGTGGATCACTAACTTACCAAACACAAAAAAGACTAGAGTTGCATCACAAGGCAATATAATGTGTTAATCATAATTTTGTTGTTATACCAATACACCTATAGACTATTCATGAAAGTCACACACCTTCACACATAGCTCCGCCCCCGCTTTTAACGCTTTGATTATGCTTACTTGAAGTGTTGTGAAATTTGGTAGGTTTCGGTGGATGTGGCATCGGGTTTTGTTAGAGACATTGGTGCAGATAAAGTCGAATTCCAGTTCAAGAAGCCAAAATCTATTGAGATTGGTGGTAGTTATTCTATACAATGCATTGCAAAGCCTGATGTAAATATCGACCTTCTTCTTCGGTTGCCAAAGGTATTTGTTACATTTTATATGATTCATTTTTATATCTATTCTGGTATTAACCGTTACACTTCAAATATTGCATTTTTTATTCTGAGCTGATTGAAGAATAATTTTTTTTTTTGAACTTTTTAATTCAGTGTTAATTTTATCAAGTAATGTTAAAGCATCAAAATATTTTTGTACATCATATCTATTAGTGGGTCTCAAATTAGAATTCCTACAATCTTGTGAGATTACCCGATTTCGGAAAATTGTTGACTTGGTTCTTCATTGCTTGGAAGAGGTATGTAGAGCACTTGCAAGATGCCTTGCTAAATAGTTACTTGCTTATGAACTGTAGAGACAATTTGCAAGAATCCAGAAGGGGCTTATTATCTGAAGTTCTCACCCTGGAATAGGACCATCAAAATTGCCGCATCATATTTATCCTCTATATTTGGGTTTTGTCTCAACATTTGAGTGTATTTTGTTTTCCCTCAGGAGTGTTTTCACGAGAAAGACTATCTGAATCATCGGTACCATGCCAAAAGATGCCTTTATCTCTGCATAATCAAGAAGTATTTAAATCTTTCATCGTCAGTCCAAAATGTTAGGTGGTCTACTTTCCAAAATGAGGCTCGAAAACCTATATTGGTTGTGTATCCTGGTGCGGAATCCTTGAGCATTTTGTTTACCTCTTGCTTCTCTTGATTTTGAGTTGAAAATTTCATGAGTGGCCACTAGTTACTATGCCATCATTTTGAACTAAAATGATCATTTGGTGTTGTAGCTGTGAAGCTTTTTGAAAACCCTGGATTGGTTGTGAGGATAATTCCTACAGCAACATCCCTGTTTAGTGTTGCAAAGTTGAATTTGGAGCGAAACAATGTCCGTGCTGTGAATCAAGGTACAATGTAGTTATTGGTTCATATGCTCTGTCATCTTTGTGCTCTATGGTTATTCTTCTGATTGAATTATGAATGTGGTTTAAAATTGCTATTAGGGGATGTTTTACAAGCTACACCAAAGTACAATAGTAGCATACTGGAGGACATGTTTCTTGAAGATAACACAGAATTCATCAGGAGAACTTTTCTTGGATGGAAGGAATTGAGAGAGGCTTTAATTTTGTTAAAAGTATGATTAGCCTGTACCGTGGTGGTGTAAAATTTGATGCAATAACTCCATTCTTTGAGATAGAAAGTAATCTTCTATTGTGATGGTTTAGGTCTGGGCTCGGCAGAGAAGTTCCATATATGCTCATGATTGCTTGAATGGATCCCTAATCTCTATTATAGTGGCATACCTGGCAACGAAATCCGGTGGGAATCGCATTAACAATTCAATGAATGCAATGCAGATACTTCGTGTCACATTGGATTTCATTGGTATGTATGGTTTGTTCATTTTTGACTTTGTTGTAGTTCAGAGTTACGTGATTAGCACTAGTTGAATTTATTGTACGGTTTGTACTCCTTTTTCCCAAAGTTCAAAGGTTAAGATTTGTAGTTGATATCGCTTGTTTGAACTCTTCAAGGCTACCATAAAGGGATAACAAAATTTCTTCAACAAATGACCAGGAAACCCCCAGACAAAAGGAATATTGTGGAGTAAAAATTGACTACGTATTTGAGATGACATAATGGATACGGAACCCTTGCCAATCTAGGTCTAGTAGCATATGACCTTGTCAAGATCAAGTGGTGCTTGTCAACTGTGAAGATATACTTTCAGCCAGAAAAAAAGGGAACACGAGGATTTGATAAAGCACATTTCTTTTATCTCATTGGAGGCTATAACTATGGCATGATGAGTTGGTGGGAAGCAATAAATTAGCCAACATTTTTTTCCATCAATATGTTAGGGTTTCGAACCTCAAGAGTGCTTCCACTTTTGGGGGGTCATTGCTTAGTGCAATGATTGAAAGCTTGGGTTGTAAAATGTGGAAACACGAGTTAGAGTGGAAAAGCAGCCACCCCATGTATGAAAGCTAGATGGTGGATCAATACAGCAGGTCCTCCCAGCTTCTTCGAGCATCTTCAGTTAACGAAGTCCAATAGTTGCTAATAATATATTTAATTGAAACCAAAAGAACTTAAAGATTGGTGATTCTGCTGAATCATCTGGGTATATCTTTCTGCATCATCTACCCAGCCAGTTACAAATGATTGTTTCAAAAGCCTGGAATTTTGAATCGCTGCTTCTGCTAGACTGAAGAACGGGTGAATGTGATGCTACTTTGACTGGTTAGGGCCCTGTTAACCAGTTATTTGACTTTCCAGTTATCTTTTGTTAGAGAACACAGTACGCACCTGAAACTTAAGTATTTCGTAATGTTGGTTGTTAGACTATACTCTATCTGAGTTTTGCATCAAAATTTTCCTTGCAGTCAGGGCAACTTTTGCTACACTTTTGTCACCCTTACTTCCAGGTTATGGATTGTAGGTGTAGAGGACCTTTTTTGCGTGACAGCTAATTCCTAGATGTCTGTTTGGTTAGTGGGAGAGTCCGAGAAACAGCGGGAAATGGAAAATAGTATTATCTTAATGAATTGTTAGAGTGAAACACAATATTCATCTTCCGAAAAATGAAAAACAGAATATTCTGGGAATAACTGTATTCCTGTATCTACTTGATTTTCCAAAAAAGCTTAGCCATATCATTCCCATAAAAAAGCAGGGAATTTTTTTTTTCACATGAAACTTCATCCTGATATTTTAGCTTTCCTCTCTTTCCCATCATTCATATTTTGGTTCGCTCCAGTGAAAGTCATTACTTTGTTATTTGCACAAATTAGTGAAGCTTGTATATGTTTTGCTTGCATGGTGACCGAGAAAGATGCCGCAATCAGTCACTTTCATCTTATTGTAAAATTAATAATGAAACTGATAAACCATTGACTAAAAAGCTCATATAGCATTCGATGAAAAAGCACCAAGTGCCCCAAATTTCAAGCTATGAATTCTGTATGCTCTGTTTGTTTCTCAAACAAAATTGTCATATGATATTTACATTTACCAAGAAAAAGGGGTATTAAATGATACCAAATTTTTGTCAACTTTGAATTTTTATGAGTTTTGTTCTTATTTCTAATCTTTCATTGCAGAGTAAAGCAAAAAAGAGTGGTAAAACGAGATGTTATTTTCTTTCAATTTTCATGCTTTCAAATTATAAATGAAACTTTTCTATAATTTTTCTTGGAAATTTCATTGTACCCAAATGCATGCAAGAATTTTCTTTTCTTTTTACTTTCCATTCTTAAACTTCACTTGCTATTGTTCTTTTCTTTAAGGTCTGTTCTTTTTCAATTAACTGCAAGCTCTTTCAGTCAGTAGCATTGGTTAGTGTTAGGTATTAATTAATGATAATACTTGTTACTATTTTTTTTATGCAGCCAATTCGAAATTATGGGACCATGGGCTTTTATTTCAGCCCCAAGGTGGGCATAATATTTCAAAGGAGGTTTGCCTTTTATTCCTATGATTTTTTTTTTTAATTTTTGTTTGCTGCTTTGTGACATTTCATACCTGTGATTTGGCCCTATATCATTCTCTTGCATGACAATTTGTATTACTTCTCCCAAAACAAACACCAGAAAAGAAGCATCTTGTTTAATTCCCCGGGTAAGAGAATATTGCCGAGAAACAAATACTGATGGTGAGCTTGAATTATCATGAAAGTGTATATATGAAACTAATTTTCAGTGTCATGAAATGATAAACTTCTTTTTTAGTTAAATTGCCCTTTGCAATATTGCCTACCTTTGAACTCAAAGTAAATATGCTTGCTGGAGAAGGCCAAGTTCCTACGTTCTTTTGCATTTCACATAGTCCAAATTTCTGTCACAAGAGTACTTCAACTGTTGGGTGCTAGTATACTTTTTCTGCCCCTGCACTCATAGTTTAGCTGTTACAGATTTTACCAATTAGCTCATATCAATATACATTTCGTGCTTGGACTTGCAGGAAAGGGGGACATATATACGGTCATTTCCTATAGTTATAAGTGATCCATTTGCCGGCTTTAATTTGGTGTTCCGCATGACAAAAAATGGTTTTCAGGAGGTACTTAGGCTTGCATTTCACTACTGGTTCTTATGATTTAAGTATAGTCTGAATCTTTCTCCACGGATTTCCTAGTTTGGTGCCCAAAATCTGTTTTGGTACACTGTGTGCTCACCTGAAACTTGTGATCTTATTTTAAAATTTTAGCTCCAAGACGAAGCTGCTTTGGCACTTATTTGCATTGATAAATGTAAAGATGGTGGATTTGATGAGATTTTTTTGACCAAGATTGAATTTCCTGCCAAATACGACTGTTGCATAAGGTAAGCTTTTTTGAGATGATACTTTAAGCTTTTTTGAGATGATACTTTGTGACGTCTGTAATGTTTTGGCAAAATATTAAAAAAAGTGTAATGTATCTGCAGCAGGTTGTGATTAATTGACATTTTTGAAAGCCGTCACAAACTGGAGGGACACTGGACTAATATTGGGCAATACACAAATCTATGCTATATGGTTTTTATTTTTTTTCACCATGGCGACTCTATGCAGAAAATTGCCATTGTAGTTTCCCTTAGATTTCTAAGAGACAATTTTTAGATATGTTCTCAATTGAAAAAAAACATAGAAACTGCAAGGTGGTTGTATTTTCTAAAGGTTGTGCTAAGAACATCTCACTTTCATTTCTTATTAATTTTTAAAAGATATGCTACTACCGTAATCCAACTGCATTGAGTTGTCAAGATTTGATATGAAGAGTTCTTCTGGCCCAAATATGATCCCTCTTGTACCTGAGACAGCATGTGTTAAGTCCAATTTCATTGTTTTCTACTCGGTGGATATGAATACATCTTACATCCAAGTTCTGTATACTCTTGTGTAGCCCATTGTCCAAACTTGGTCTTATTGGATTGTATTTCTGAACGATACAAAAATACTTGCATGTCTCAATCAACTGCTGGTCATCCCATCACACTTGAGTGTATTCTTAGAAATCTTTACAAGTTTTCAGGATTTTGACAATGCATAAAATTGTCAGTTGTTAATAACAGATGTACTTGGTGAAATGCATTTTTTGCAATTTGCTTAGGTTTCTCGCTCTTTTGTTTTATTATCAACAAAACTTCTTGTCACTTCCTGAGATTTTTGTGCTTTAGATTGAACTTGAATGGAAATGGTGAAGTTTCTGCTTCTGGATTTTGCTTGGACGATGAATGTTGGAGATCGTATGAGCAGAAGGTGCTTTCCCTAATGCATCGTGGATTGACAAAGAGGGCAAAGTTCGTGCGTGTCATCTGGAGGAACACCACTTTGGATTGCAACTTTGAGAATGTATGAGATCCCTACATAGATCTTTGATGTATCATGTTATAAATGTGATTTATTCCAGCTAACTTGTTTCAATTATCTTATAATTCCAGGGGTTGGCAATTTTAGATAGAGAGCCACTTTTGATTGGAATTTTAGTCAGCTCAACAGAGGAAGCTTTTAAAAAGGCTATCATGGGTCCTAGTCCTGAGAATAAAGATGAGGTATTTGGTTTCTTAAGTATGGGTCTTTTTTCTTTTGTTTTTTTTTTTTTTTTGTGTGTTGGGTTGGGGGGGGGGGACACCTGACTTTGAATGCCTTAATTTAATTTTTATGCATGTAATGATCTGATTTGTATTTTTAATAGGCACTTGAATTCCGTAACTTTTGGGGAGATATTGCAACCCTTCGGCAGTTTCGAGATGGTGAAATTGCTGAAGCCGTAGGTGAGGTGTTTATTAATATGCTTATATTTTATTTGGATGTTTGAGATCACTATGGTTGACATTCTTAACATGCCTTCTATATTTTCCCTAATTGATAGTATGGGAGCACAAGGAATGGGAAAGGCATCTCATCATAAAAGAGATAATTGAGCATGTTCTATCTCGCCATCTTTCCCTGTCAGAAGAAAATATCTGTACAATTGTAGATCAACTTGATTTTGCTCTTCTCCATGGCAATGGAGGTAAAACTACATGTTCACTGATAGCTAGTTTTTGCAAGTATTTCTTATATTAGTTTTCTGTTGATGGAAGTTTTAAGGTTAGAAGTTTTTTGTGATTTTCCAGATCCTAAGAATTTACTTGATGCATTTGATGATCTGTCAAAGCGTTTGCGTCTTCTCAATGACATTCCTCTGAAGATTTCCAGTGTGCAGCCATTAGACTCAGGTATTCTTTCTGATCTGAAAGAGTCTCTCCATATTTCCTGGCCCGCCTCTCTCGTGGGTCATGTGATTTTTGTATGCCCTTGGTTTATATATGTTACTGCGCTTGCTATCATCTTTTGCCATTATGATATTGGGCATGATGTAAAATTCAGTATTACTTTCAAGGCTAGACTCACATTATACGATCCCTTAATTTCATTGAACTAGAGTGGATGCCATGTGCTTTGGCTTGCTGTTGGTAAAACATCATTTGTTTAAATAGAGGAAGAGGTACAATTACCGTAGTAATCTTCTATACTTTAAAGTGAAGGGGAGTTGTTTCTCTCTCTCGTCTTGGCTTCTTCACTACTGTTTTTGCAAGCCCTATGTTGTAAGGGATGGTAAGTGCAATCGTCAAAGCTGGCTATTCAAAAAGCAAGGAGGTAAGGGAGAATTGCAAACTTCTGTTTTGACTTGGATCCCATTTGTTGGCAGGAGGACAGCAAAGAAAGCTCTAACCACGCCATTACTTGGATATGTCTCCCTTATGTTTTTTATTTTGAAAGGAAAAATCAGGAAAGAAATGCAGGATCTTGCTTCATGTGGTGCTTGGTTCTTGAATTTTTTTTTTACTTGATTTTTGCAGAATTGTTCTTTGGTTGAATAAAGATGTACGTTTTTAGACAACTTGGTTTCCTGCTATGCTTATTATTTATTTAATAATTGGTAGCATGCAAAACTTTTATTTTGCTCATATACTGTTATAGCACACGCACACTTTGTGTGTAAGTTCTATAGTGAAAACGCTTTTGGCTTACCAATGGTCACAGCTTTCAGGTTGACATCTGTCTTCACTCCTACACCCCATCCCCTAGCATATGAAAAAGGTGTTGGTCTAAGACTTCAGAAGTTCACTTCAATGTGTATACAACCCCTGGAAGTTATGATTCAGGCATGGTAGCTGCTGATCGGAAATGATTTTTTATTTCTTTCTCATAGTTGTTGGTAATCATTTTTTACTTTGGTACAGCTGGAAGGTTCCGGGAACTGGCCGATGGATGATGTCGCGATTGAGAAGACCAAATCTGCATTTCTTCTCAGAATCGGTGAAAGGTGGGTGTGGATGGATGTTTTTATAAATAGAAATCTTTCTTTTATAAGTGATGTATCTGATAGCACTATTATGACAGTCTCCAGAGTAATTGGGGGATGACATGTATTGCTACAGAGAATGATGTAGATGTTTTCATGTCTGGATATGCATTTCGCCTTAAAATTCTACATGAAAAGGGCCTGAGCTTATTGAAAAGGCAAAGTGAGAAATGTTTGTTTTTGTATAAATCCACAATATGGAGCATATGCTGGACCTACTAACTTTCATTTATACTTACAGAATTGATTTTTGTCTGTAGTTGGAGGTGACCAGGCGAAGCGGGTGTTGTGTACGGACAAACAACTTTTTCTATGTGGTCAGCATTCTAGCATGATTAATGGTTTACATGGCCGTTACTCAACATACGGGCCAGTTGTTCGGTGAGAATTTGAGTGTGTGAGGGCGTGTGTGTGTGTGTGTATTTGTATCAATCGATCTCCTGACTCTCTGTATGTGTTTATGAAGGCTTGCAAAACGTTGGGTTTCTGCACACCTATTTTCAGCCTCATTGACAGATGAGGCTATTGAGCTGTTGGTTGCTTACCTCTTTCTGAATCCTTTGCCATTTTATGCCCCTTCCTCGCGTATCAGTGGATTTCTAAGGTTGGGTTCCCGGTTTGTATATTGATGAAGTAATTGTATTTCAAGGTTTGGTACTTGGTAGCATACAAATGTTGGGGAGTTGTGACCACTAGACCTTGGATTTTTGATAATACCTTTTTTAGGATATAAGTAGTATCATTGTTAAACACAACAATGCAACTGAAGATAATTTTAATGAAATATTTAAGGTGCAATGGTATAATTTTAATGAAACAGTTTAGGTCCAATGGATAACTGAAGTAAGGAAGATGCAGGTTGTGGTACACTTGCACGGATTCATACACTCATGTGTTCTGTCCTTGCAAATTCTATATCTATGTGTGTATAGCTGAATGCTGATTATTATGATTCATCAGATAGAAATCATGTTAAATTTCTTTTCCATATCATAAATTATTAAAGCCGATATAACATAATTTTGTGTATGTGCATATGTAAACAATATTTTGCTTTGATGTCTTATATTTTTCTTGAAGAATTGCTGAAACAACGTGACCATCTTTTGCTGTGCCTGTATCTTGTGTCCATGCTTCTAATATGAGGTGCGTTTAATAAAGGATTTTGCACACACACAGGATGTGATGTTTGCCTTAAAATTTTAGGTTTGCTTTTTCTGTTTACTTTGTCGATGTGAGTAATCCTTGCGTTTGAGAACTCATTCTCTTTTATTGTAGCTAGATCTAGTGACCCTGTTTTTCTTTCCTTTTTTTCTGTTTATTGCCAAGGCATGCAGTGGAAATCCAACCAACGTTTTATCATAAATCATCAAGCTTTAAGAACTCCATGTCACTCTTATGTGGTTATATATTTATTGAAAATATTATCATGTTTTAGTTCATCTAGTTTTTGATGGCAAACAATATCCTATTTCGTATTCATATCAACTTGTTTGCAGGTTCTTACGGTTGTTGTCTGAGTATGACTGGGCCTTTTCTCCTTTAGTTGTTGACATAAATGGTGATTTGACTCCAGGTGACAAAAAAGAGATCAATGTAAGCCCCTCAGTCTTAGTATTGGCCTATAAAAGCCATATGTTATTTCTTGCAACTAAGCTGCATATTTGTACAGGAAAAGTTCATGTTGAGTAGAAAAGCTTATGAAGAAAACATGCAAAATGTAAACCCAGCCATGTTTTTGGCTACTGCTTATGACCAGACATCTGAAGCTTGGACCCAATCGTCACCAACCCAAGCAGTGAGTAGTTTTCTGAAAATGAATTTGGTAGAATAATTATTTCTGGACCTAAGAGCCAGTTGTTTTTTAATGTTCTGTTATTCAGACTAGGGTTTATCTTTTGTGCTGTAGTCATCCCAATAATTGTACTGTCTTCTATTATTCATAGAAGTCATATTGTGTACGATAATTATTCTTTGAAAAAATAATTTCACTGCATGTGATGGGTGCTTCCTTCACCCTGAGATTTTTCTAATTGTTACATTTTTGAGGAAACTGAGAGTACCTCTATTTTAGAGTCTTTAAGTTTGTCTCACATTGAAATAGACATCAAGAACATCCTCATTGGAGCTAGTGGTGGTACTTAATTGCTGATAGTCTATCTTTTTTCTTTTTTTTTTTTAATCAGAATCTCTCGTATTCAAGACTCAATTTATCTTAATTGTGAAAACGCTCATGTGACATTGTTGCTTTCATTCATTCATCTAATATTTAGGAATTAGGATTGAACTAGTATTGCATTTCATTGAACCATTTTTGAACCCCTTTCATGATGAAACACATACATACCAACTCTTTACAAAAGCCATAGGCCTCAAATTAGTTCTATGGGTCTTCATTTTGGATATGCTAAAACTGTTTGTTTAATAAGATGTGCTCTCTATCTATTTGCTTTGACATGGTATCATTGATGTGAAAGGAGCTTAGAAGATTGACGGCGTATGCGAGAAGCAGTGTCTCTTTGTTGACCAAACTCATTTTACAGGACCAGCCCGATTCTTACAGATGGGAGGTGAGTGAAGCATATTCCAATTTCTTCCTATGGTTTTCAATTTACATTTGTTATCATATCGATTGATTATTATGCTACAAATTCTGGTTTGCAGTGCATTTTCCGTACTCCTTTGAACAACTATGATGCTGCTATTCTTCTCCATAGGGACAAAATGCCTTATCCCAGCCATCTCCTCTTCCCATCTGAACTCAACCAAGGTTTTCTTTCTTTGTTTTTCTGTTCTTTTTCTTTTTCCCTTTTCCTTAAAAATGTTTGGTACTTCTGTAGATATATGTTCTGGTCTCTTTGCAAACTATTGAATATTTCCAGGTATTAGAATTCTAATGATGTTCAACTTTCATGTAGGGAGACGTGTGGTTTGTGGGAATGCAAGCAAACTTTTCAATCCCTTCATGTTGCCTGAAGACATCAAAGGGAGCTCAGATGAGCTGAAGAATAAGCTGATGGTCAACTTTGATCCCGTTAGGTGTTTTGTTGGCGATCTTGAGGCAAGTATTCTAAAAGCTTTAATATTTATCCCGAGACCATCAACTAAGATCGCCAAGTATTCAAAATGCTATAATATTTATATCTGAGAAACATCAACACTTTGTTGCTGTAAATGCCTGTAATATGTGCTCACTCCCTCATTCATATCTGCAGAAAAAGTTTGCCAACAGATTCAAGGTATGGTATGATTCTTTAGGAGGTGATGCCATTGGCCTTACGTGGGAGAAAGCAAGCAAGGTATATATGATATGTCCACCCACCCATTTATCATGGGTTAACAACAACATTTAACAGTTCCCAATTTCTTGATCCCTTATTTATTTTTGCAGAAACGGGAACGAGGAGGTACGTGTGAGGAGGAGAAAGATTTGCTTGATGCATTGAAAGCTGTTGGTGAGGTTGGCAAAGGATTTGTGAGAAGCATTCATTTACTCAAGGCCCCGAGGCTACGTTAACAAAAATTCATGTATCAAAAGCCTTAACTTGGAGAAATTAGTGAAGTTGTAATCTTAGTTCTTACTTTTTATTTGGTAAGTTATTTGTAGCATCCAGTCTTATTTCTCACTTCCCATTGTTTATGTCTGACCTAACTTCCCATCCATTCCCTTTCTCCCTTGTCAATTCTCTTTTTCTACCTCAATTTTTTCTTTCCTCTCTGATTGAACCTAAAAATTATTCATAGTTTTAGTTGCATGACCGTGCATCGCACATGGCTGTTGCTAGTAATATGTATTTTAAAACAATTATGCAAACTTACAATCAAAATGTACTCTAAAACAAAATTCACTTCAACATTTTTCGTGTCACTTGCATAGAGGTACTAAAAGGTGGTTTTTCATATTGAATAATTGGCTTAAGAATTACTCCTTTAATAACGATGAGTTTTGAGATTATTGGAAACTGAGTTTTGAGATCGTTGATTTGTCCTAAGATGGGAAAAGAAAAGAAGGAAGGGAGGGGTTTACCCTATATTCTTGAAAACACTGAATGTGAGTAACTTCTTTTGGTTAATTTTGTATTTGAAGGTGGAGCGGAGGTTGAGGGGAAAAAAGAATGGAGAATGCAATGTCATTTCTGTTGCTTATTAAATAAATATTTATTATGTTATACTTTTTACTAACCACATCAGTTTTTAGATGACTCGGTGGTTTAATATAATATCAAAGTTTAGAGATCTTAAGTTTAAGTTAATATCAGACCTCCGCTTTTATAATGCAAAACAAGAATAAAAAATCATGTGATGTACCACCCAAAAAGGGTTATGTTTTAGATGAGTTGGTAGTTCAACATTGCTTAAGAGGAAAAAGACAACAATTTTCATAAACCATTGCTAAAGTTGAGTTTCATTAGTTCCATAAAAAATCTTTCATCCTTCCCGGGAAGTTGAATTTGAATTTTTATTTCAAAGAAGACCGATTAAGGTGTTTGGTAGATTTTCCTCTTTTTTTTTTTTTTTTGAATATACAAAATTATTTGGTATTAGTTAAATTTAGAAGTTAAAGATTGAGACTCAAATTCTAAGCGTTCACAATTCACGATTTTTTTCTAATCTAATTTCACATGAGTTTCCATACACATTAATTTTAGGGAATGAAAATTCATCAAACTTGTGGATTAAAATAAAGAAAATTTTTATTTTGTCCCTTAAAAGATACAAAAATTATTAATTTGTCACTTGAATGATTAATTTTTTCATATTGTCCCCTCAAATAAATAAAAACGTTGCAATGTGGTCAAATATTTTCACACCACATTACAATAATTTTATTTATTTGACGGGGTAATGTGACAATTTTTGTATATTTAGGGGGCAAAATAAAATTTTCTCTCTAAAAAAAAATGGGGAGATTTTAATCAATGTTCCTTACCCATGCCTAAATTATTTTTAGGACAAAAAGCCCTCAACAGAATATAACCCATTTTATTTCCCCATTTCCGACCCGATCGGCCTACGCCTTCTCCTTCTCTCTCTTCGCCGCCGTGAATCCTTGCCGCCACGCCGCCAGTCACCCAGCAGGTAATGCCTCTTCTCCTTCCTCTCTTCTATTTCTTATTCTCCGTCCTTCTTTTTGTCGGATCAAATACACATGCACAGTCACACACACACACATAAAACACTCCGATTCTCGGATTTCTTCCCCCTCTCCCACCCGTAGATCTGGAAAGGGAGCGTGAATCGAATTTTTCTTCTTTTTTTTGTTTGGCAGTAAGAGGTTGCTTCGATGGGGCTTCTGAGCATAATTCGAAAGATCAAGCGAAAGGAGAAGGAAATGCGCATTCTCATGGTGTACGTTTGTATTATACATACCCTCTTTGTTTGTGTGCGAGTTCATGTATACTGGGAGTTATAATTATGTATCTATTTATTTTTATTTATTTTTATTTTTTTCCTTGTAGGGGTCTTGATAACTCAGGGAAGACTACAATTGTATTGAAGATCAATGGCGAAGACACAAGCGTCATCAGTCCCACTCTGGGCTTCAACATCAAGACCATGACTTACAACAAGTATGTTTTTTTCTTAAATTTCCGTTACACTCACTCAGTGTTGTTTGTTTTAATGCAATTCATTGATAATCGATCTGATATTGACAGGTATACTCTTAACATATGGGATGTTGGGGGGCAAAGGACTATAAGATCTTACTGGAGGAACTATTTTGAGCAAACTGATGGTTTGGTGTGGGTGGTTGATAGTTCCGATCTTAGAAGGTTAGATGATTGTAAGTACGAACTGGATAATCTTCTCAAGGAAGAGGTATACCTCATTCTGTCTCTTTCTTGTTGTACTATGTTGTCTCTATTTATGAAGAGATGGGAAAAGAAATATGAACTTAGAATTTTTTTAGCGGGTCGGGATAGCTGTTGCATTGTTTTCCCATGAGTTTTCAGGAATCAACTTAAGCATTTCCGTTTGTCTATTAGCACTTCACTTTGTACAATTTGAGTCAATCTACGAATGGGTAGCATACTTGATGTATTTTACAAAAGGTTTATGCACCTTATAAGTAGGGGATGACAGTGTTTTTTTCTTAACTTCTATTTGATGCAAGACATTTTGAATTTTTACATGCCCTTGGAAGTTGGATGTTTCTTTTCAGTGGGAATACTGTCATCATTCGCACAATCTGTCTTTTCTGCCTTTTCAATTTTTTTATATTGTATCTTCGTGTTTAGCAATGATACTAGCTGTCTCCAATATTCAATAACACATGAATTGCTTCAGAAATACCCCAATCCTCGACTATGCCCCACTTGAAAAAAATCTAGGATGATGTTAATTTTGTGCATTTTATGTATGTTTCATGTTTGTTCACCAAAAATAAAATGTGATTTTGGTTAATTCTTGCTGAATTCTGTTCTGATGTCTATCTTTCAAATTATTACTATGAGAATTAAGTGGAAAATTCAAATTCTTCTAAGTTCGGAAAGGCTGCATTTATAACTGTGCTTGGACCAACTGTGTGTTTTGATAACCTGTAGATCAACAATATGTGAAGCACAATTGCAATTGTATCCTCCTCTTTCTTAGACAACTAGTTTTCATTTCTGTGCTTATCTTGCCTAGACAGATTATCAGAGTAGATGCTCCTTTCTGTCTAAATAATCTCTCCTAGCACTTCATACTTTGCCATAAGAAACAGTTCAAGATCATGTCAGACCTGATTGCAGTTGTAGCTGTTGGAAGTCCAATCAATGGCAACTTAACAAGTTAGCTGGGCTGGTCATTTACTTATGCATTTCAATGTGGTGGACCAATATATGATCTTATTAGTATTTTTATCTGTGTTCTGATAGCCAGATGTGTGTCTCCTTTATTTATTTATAACCAAGATCCAACAATTCATCTGAAGAGATCTATCTTTAGAGAGCTAGTTAACCCTGTTAAATCAGGTAGTGAGGATGAAAAAAAAGGCATGACTTTGACATAAATGTACAGTTCTTCAATTCCTGTCTTCAGTTCCCTGGTTTATTTTTCGTGTCACATATTGAAATATACAAGCAGATGTTGTTACTAATGTGGCTATAGTAGCTGTTTTGTGATGCTGAAGATTAGTGTGTTAAATTGTGAGACTGCAGCTGTCACCTGCTTGGCTTTTTGCCTATTTTTCGGATTCCATTTTGTTATGCAGCTTACATTTTTCCTTTGTTGACAGAGGCTATCAGGAGCATCATTACTGATTCTGGCAAATAAGCAGGACATACAAGGTGCTCTTTCACCAGATGAAATAGCCAAGGTAAGAGTACAAGCCAATGGAAGTTCCATTGCATTATTTCTCAGTAGGTCTTTGATATGCATAAGTTTAAATCTAAACTTAGTTACTTGAAAATTCAAATTCTAAATGATCAACATACATTGGTATGTTTACTTGGAACTTCATCTTGAGTAATTTTTTAAGGCTTTTTCTCTTAGTATTATGTGTGGCCTAGCTTTCGTAACATCATCAAGCTTTAAGTTGTTCATCTCATGATGTTGGGACTGTGGGAGTTTGAGGATAAATCGAATTTATCTTGCCATAAGAATCGGGATCAGGGACTCGTAGTACATTAGCGTTTTTATCTCGAATAGATTCTTCTTGATCTTTATATAGCCTTCTGTTTTGTTCTGGGTTGGCAGAAGCTATTTTATGATCAAGTATTAAGTAAGTGAACATAGTTGCAGTAATTTGACATGAATTCCTCACATGTGATGTGTTGCTTTGGAACAATAGCATGATAGCATCCACATACGTCCTTTCTACTAGCATTTGAAAGTTGATGATTAATCATAGCACTGGGGCAGCTTGTGCGTGAATTTGTGGCTTTGAACGTTTACTTTGATGTTTGCTATAGTTTCCATTGGGGAGCTTTTATTTTTATGAAGAATAATAGTGTTAAAAAAAAAAAGCCTCTTTCCTATCAGTATTAGAAGTGGAGGTAAAAGAATGCAATGGAGTATTAATTCACCTCTTCCCTACATTTTTTTTTTCCTTTTCCTCTTTTGGTCTTTTGTGTTTTTAAATTCTCTTTTCTTTTTTTTTTCCCCGGAGAAGAGAGGAGGGTTGGGGCTCTTCAAATATGACATGATAGCTATATATTGGCATCATGGCAACTTCATATTCTTCCAAAATTATTTGTGTTACTGTTACATTGAATATTTTCTCATGTTACTGATACAGGTGCTCAACTTGGAAGCTATGGATAGAACCCGACACTGGAGAATTATGGGTTGCAGTGCATACACCGGGGAAGGGCTGCTTGAAGCATTTGATTGGCTAGTTCAGGACATAGCGTCTCGAATCTATGTGCTTGATTAGGTGACACTTAGATTTCGATCATTTTTAACTTGTAGAAAACAAGTTTAAGAGATTATATTATGACAATTAAATTGGAGTTTCCAGGATTTTTCCCATGTTTTCCACGCATTGTTTGGCTAGTTGTGAGGTGTTATACTGGTTGTTTGGCTAGTTGTGAGGTATTAGACTGTTGTTTAGCTAGCTGCGATGTATAGCAGAAATGGAGCGCCAAAAGAAGAAAAAACACATGCGGAGGCCACTTACAAGAGTGGTGTAACTAAGGATCAAAATTTTGTTTCGGTCTATTATTTTGATCACCTAAGAAACGGAAACATTTCAACTTGTTTTGTAAATATTTCAACTCGTTTAGAAAGCAGAATGAAAAAAAATTAAAAAAATTTAGAATTAATTTTTTAATATATTGGTTGAAGTATATCAAAATATTTTGAAATATCTTGAAATATTTTTAAATAATTGTGCAAATACATTGAAATATAACAAAATATTATGTACCACCTCAGAATTTTGATTTTATTATTAATTTGTTTTGATTTTTTTTGAAACAAAAATGTTTTGAATTCTTTAACCATTTTTTAAAAACCATTTTAAAACGATATTTTCATCTAACTGCTCCCAGTGACCTTTGAGAAGCCCACAGATATGGTATTGGAAAGATGATACCCTTTGTAAATTGAATACATTGCCCCCTTAAATTTTTTGGAAAATTTACACGATGGCCCTTTTGTTTTATTTTTCAATAAGCTAGTTATCCATTGTCACCACTCCAATAAAACAAAGGAAAATTTAGAAATCGGTCCCTTTATATAGATTTGGTTAGACTTAAGTCTGTCAAAGAAACTTATTTATTATGAAGTTCATTTTTTGTCAATTTTACCAAACTATCATTTTCTTTTAAAAAGTGAAGTAAAACTAAAAATTAAAAACTCTTAAATTTTAAGAGTTTGACAAATATTAAAAAAATTTCTCTCTTATATCTATCTATCTATCTATCTATCTATATATATATATAT
>CM042190.1:27989929-28009833 GCA_023539305.1 Ilex asprella
TATATATATATATATATATATATATAGTAACATTAAAAATAAAAAATAGTAACATTCAAATACAAAAAAAGTTATCATTTAGACACAAAAAATAATACCATTTAAACACAAAAAAAAGAGTAACATTTAAACATAAAAAAATAGTAACATTTAATATTAATATTTTTAAAAAATAACAATAGTGACATGTTCAACGAAAATAGTAATATACTTAACACAAACAATAACATGATTAACAATAATTATTTCTCTCAAATTCAAACACAAAAATAGTAATATTAAAAAAAAATATAGTAACATTAAATATTAACATTTAGGAAAATAATAGTAGTAACATGTTTAACAAAAACAATAACATGCTCAAAATAATAATAACATGAACAGTAACATACTCAATAAAAACAGTAATATGAATCATTCAATTTAACAAATCAATACTAATTCCAATAAAACACTAACAATAACATGAAAAATACATTTAGAACCTAATTTCAAAAACAAAATAAAAAAAAACTCCGACAAAAAATGTCGTGATACATTCACCGGTAAGTAACATTGAATTTCAGTAAAAACAAAGAAAAAAAACATAAAAAAATTATAATTCCAAAGCACGAACAATACCATGAAAAAATAAACTTAGAACCTAATTTCAAAATAAAAAATAAATTCGGTAAATAGCAGTGCAATATGAATTCCGGTAATTAATATCGAATTTTCCCCAAACAACTTTTAATCTACAATAAATGTTCAAAACAACACAGTTATTCATATTATGTAAATCAACTAATTACAATGAAAATACCTAATAATATAATAATGCTTTCAGCACAACAAAAAACAAAATTGAATCACAGCAATTCGTAGAACCTGTAAGTTGAACTGGAATCACATAACAATTCAAATTCCAGTTGCTACTTGAAATTACCTTTAAAACTCCCTTCAAAAGACAAAAGTCTATTATTGGATAGTATAAGCATCAACAAATTTTTCTTGATTCATATTTAGATTTAGATTTAGATTTTGATTTTGATTTTGAATTGTTATTGTTAATGAAATTTTTTGATCTGAAATTAAATTAATAGACTAATGATTTTATCGTAATTCAAGCATTAGATTATGATATATTTGGTTTCCATAAAAAATTGAACAATCTGTTACCATATATATCTCAAACATCTAACATATGACTTTCTCTTTCAGTTAATATATTGTCCTTTCTTTTAAAAAGCAGTTATATAGTTTACATTGACTAGTTTTAATAATTTTTTGTACAATAATGCTCTTCTAAATAATTAATTAATTTCTCAATAATGTGGAGGTTGGTTGAACTTTAGAAATTTATTTACCACAGTGAATAATCTTATAAACTCTTATGACCCGCTTGACCGAATTTGAGCTACCGCTCCAGAGATATCACTAATGAAGTTTTACCTTCAGTTAAATATTAGAAAGTTCTTCGCCCTACTAATAAAAGACCCTATCTCGGATTGGTTGAACTTTCACTCGAGCTTGAGCAGGTGTTCGTCCATCGCACTTAGGATATAGGATTGGATACATCCACTTGGCGTCTGAGTTTTGGTGCCATCTTTGACCGAGTCAATTCAATTCCAAGATAGTTCAAATAATAATATGGACGAATTATAAATTTATACATCTTGAATTCAAATTATGTCAATCTCGTGAATTCAGACCATGAAGGAATTTATCTTTCATAAATAACCTAATCCTAACATAAATAATTTATCTTTAATCAGATCGAAAATAAAATTACTCAAAATATGTGCAACTTAAAATGAACACTTATAAGTATTGAACCCAAAATAATAATAAAAAAAAGTAAAGTTACATGAATTTAAAAATTAGACTTGATAATAACAATTATTAAATAGATAGTGGATCCCAATAAATATTAAGACTCATAATAAAATTAATAAGTATAATTATTAAATTTAATTTTTAAATCTAGTGTTTAAATTTATGCAGCATTTCTCATTAAAAAAATGCCGATCTAAGAACAGGGGGACAGACATGAAGTTCCGAAACAAACAGGTCCGACAAGCAACGGCAGTTAAGAGGCGCGGAGCTAACCGTAAAAGCTCTCGAGTTCTCAAACCTACGGTTCGTACCGGCACTTAGGGCTGTTAATAAAGTTAAGTTTGAACACTCGTTTAAGAGTAAATAGTTAAACGAGCCAGCTCGTTTATGTGTAAATTAAGCTCGACAAATGCTCGACAAAGACTTGATTAACATCCTACCAGCACTTAAAGAACGCAAGCGACGTCGTATAGTGTCCACCCACTGTCCAAAACCTCAGGGATCACACACGCAGAGTCAGAGAGGGAGAGAGAGGGAGAGAGAGAGAGAGAGAGGCAGAGGAACCATGGTGCACAGTGCCTACGATTCCTTCGAACTCCTCAATAATTGCCCCACGAAAATCGACGCCATCGAATCTTACGGATCGAATCTACTCATCGCCTGCTCAGACGGATGTCTCAGAATCTACGGCCCAGAATCCTCCGGTTCCGACCGATCTCCGTCGTCTGATTTCCACACCGAAACCCTAGAACTCAAAAAGGAGCCGTACGTGCTTGAACGAACCGTGAATGGGTTCTCGAAGAGGCCTATGCTGGCAATGGAGGTTCTGGGTCCTAGAGAGCTTCTGCTTTCGCTCTCCGAATCGATCGCGTTCCATCGGTTACCTAATTTAGAGACCATTGCAGTAATTACGAAGGCAAAAGGTGCGAATGTGTATTCCTGGGATGATCGGAGGGGGTTCTTGTGCTTCGCGAGGCAAAAGAGAGTCTGCATTTTCAGACATGATGGTAAATCCTTGGAATTTTTTGTTGAATTTTTTTATTAATTCTCATAGATGGTAATTAGGGTTCTTGAATGCTCTGAGTACGCGTGTTAAGTACTGTACATAAAGGTCTTACTTTTTTCCATCGAAACTATAAGGTCTTACTTGCAACCACAGTCAGTAGAGTGAGTTGAGAATTATGTGTGTATTGTATTAGTTTTAATATAGGTAGGTTTTCTTTTTATCCACCGTCTAAGTCTCATATATATTAATGTCGATTGTATATCTCAATGAAATCACAAAGAACTGTGTTTCTTTGATCATTTCCTTTTGTGAAGAGTTTGTAGGTTGGCTCCTCTAGAAGGAAAAAAAAACAGATTTAAGAGCTTAATTGCCCTCAAAGTGAATCCTTATTCTTCTATCTTTTCTAAGTTTAAAAAGGCACATGCAACTGTAAACTTTTTTCTAACCACGGTTGATACTTTCCATTTGGTAAGCAGGGAAAATTTTTACAATGTTCATCAGCCTGTTTACTGGGAGGAGAGTCTCCGTAAAACTTCTTAATGTAGTCGTTCCTAGCACACTCCAAATAACCTCGCAACTGTGGGTTTGCAGAGATAGGCTCTAATCATTTCTTGTCTCTTCTGTTCTGGTTCCTATACAAATGGTGTGTCCTTGTTTTTTCTTATATTTTTAGCCACCAACAAATATTTCCTTTTGCCCCATGTAAAAATTTTTATGGATCACGGGCTTGCTGACATTACATGTTAGGTGGTTGTTGACAAGTTTGTCTTTGTATTGATAGGAACAAAGCATTAGCCTTTTCCTTTCATTTTTTTGTGTTTTCCTGTCCAATTCCATTTCGGGGTGCCTTGCTTATTACATTTTGGTGGTTGCCGACAAATTTATCTTTGTACGAATAAGAATGGCATGACTCACTACAATAATCTGATTTGAATTGAGTTTGCTATTTATGTAGGGGGACGAGGATTTGTGGAAGTGAAAGAATTTGGTGTTCCAGATATGGTCAAGTCAATGTCTTGGTGTGGTGAGAATATCTGTCTGGGGATTAGAAGAGAGTACATGATACTAAATGCTACAAATGGTGCATTGTCCGAGGTATTTCCTTCTGGCAGGATTGCCCCACCATTAGTGGTGTCTCTACCGTCGGGCGAACTTCTTCTGGGGAAGGTACTATCATCCTTGTTGATTGAACCATAGTTACTGAATTTATTCAGGTGTCCACTAGTGTGCAAAGCAGCTTGAAATTCCGAGAGGAAAAATGACATATGCAGAAAATGTTCTTCATTAACAGTTTCTACATTAGCCTAGGAAGTACCCTTGAGCCTAGGAAATTAAGAATACAGACCATCCTGTATTCAAATATCCTTACCGAGTATTTATTGCCTTCAGAAAACCATCTGCATGAGCTTTTATTAGCAGTATGCACTCTTCTTTCTATGTTTAGGACAATATTGGAGTGTTTGTGGACCAAAATGGAAAGCTTCTTCAAGAAGGCAGGATTTGTTGGTCGGAGGCCCCTGCAGCTGTTGTCATTCAGAAACCGTATACAATAGGTCTCTTACCAAGGCATGTTGAGGTATCCTTTAGCTAAAACAAGCTATGATTTTTTAAGATTGACATTGGAATGCATGCATTAATGTGTTTTGTATGATTGGATGATTGCAGGTGCGGTCTCTCCGAGTTCCTTACCCATTGATACAAACTGTAGTTCTTCGTAATGTTCGTCGTCTACTCCAGAGCAACAATGGAATAATAGTTGCATTAGACAACTCTGTTTATGGATTGTTTCCCGTTCCTCTTGGTGCACAGGTAAATTTTAGACCAAGGGTAATTGATGACACAGCCATTTTACTGTATCTTGCAATTCAGAACACTATCCTCTTGTAATAGTTGTTGACTGGGTTACTCATGCTGTAAAAGGAAAACTTGTGCATTCCTTGTATCTTGTGATTAGGTATGTGATTCTATTTGCTTACATATGTGTGCTTTGTGTGTTAGGGGCCTGTCAGGTGTCTTCATTTTTATGTTCAACTTGTCATGCATCCATGGTTGTTTACTTTTAATATATTTCTTTTTTGAAAAAATGCTTTAACTGGTCCACCTATGGGTATATGAACCCTAGAAAAATTTGGAGCCTTGTTTGTAACCAAGAAATGCATATCCCTGCAGAAAAATGGCTATTGACCTTGTGGAAATAATTGTGATATTATAATTACAATGCAGATTGTACAATTAACAGCATCTGGTAACTTTGAGGAAGCCTTGGCTTTGTGTAAGTTGCTTCCACCGGAAGACTCAAACCTTCGAGCTGCAAAGGAGCAGTCAATTCATATAAGGTGAATATATAACCTTGCACACATTTTATTTCAAGATTTTCTTTATATCGGTTTTTTGAAATCAAAATAATAACTTATTTTATATACTTTTCATGTTAATGTGCACATATATAACTAGCACATACACACATAATTATTACTGCCCTTTTACTGCATATAAACATGACACATATATAAGCACATAAACATACGTTATTATTGTGCTCATACGCCAATTACATATATGGGTAAATTGATAGTTATGTTGTTTGATAGTTTCTTCAGGAATTTCTATTAACCTGATATACAATAGATTCTGAAGTGTTCACTGGGAGCTAGATACCAGCTGAATCATATGTTTTCATTCATGAAACCATTTCACTAGATGACATATTTATTTGTTCCAGATATGCACACTATCTGTTCGAAAATGGGAGCTATGAGGAGGCCATGGAACAATTTTTGGCATCTCAAGTGGACATCACCCATATACTTTCTTTGTATCCGTCTATCAGTCTTCCCAAATCGGTTGTGATAGCTGAACCAGAGAAGTTTGTGGACATCACTGGGGATGCTTTGTATCTCTCAAGAGGTTCCTCTGGTATGTCAGATGATATGGAGTCATCACCGACTCCTCAGCTCCTGGAGTCTGATGAGAGTGAAGCTCTAGAGTCTAAGAAAATGAGCCACAATACTTTGATGGCTCTCATCAAGTTCTTGCAGAAGAAGAGACACAGCATTATTGAAAAGGCCACTGCTGAGCGAACTGAGGAGGTTGTTTCAGACGCTTTTGGACAAAATTTTGGTTCTTATGAAACCAGTCGGTCTAGGAAATCGAGCAAGGTAAAGTAATGGTTACATTTGTGTACGATTATCTTAATGAAATTAAATTAGGTCATACTTAATGTGGTCAGAAAGTTTTGTTACGTGGAGTCATACGAACTTTATTTGTTTACTTCCCCTTCTACCCTTTGAAAACTGAGAACGTTTACAACAATAATCCTGTCCAGACATATTGAGGGATGGAGAGAGAGCCCCTACCTTTTGGAAAATTTTGATGAGGCCCAAGTTGGATGTGTAGTCTCGTAGAGTAGGATGGTGAATTAGCATCAAGGATTACCCATTGATAAGTATCCTAGATTATGAAATTTATGTTTTATCTGATGATATGTGTGATATTCATGGCTTCACGAGTTTCTGGCAGTAATCCTTGATGTATAATATGTCAGTACTATATCCGGAGTGGTGACTGAATTTCATTCCATATTCTCATTACAAGTTCTTTGGCTTCTCAGGGCCGGGCTAGCATTGCCATTAGCTCAGGTGCTAGGGAGATGGCAGCTATTCTGGACACTGCACTACTCCAAGCTCTGCTTCTAACAGGACAGTCTTCAGCTGCTTTAGAAGTACTGAAAGGTATTAATTATTGTGATGTAAAGATATGCGAGGAGTTTCTGCAGAAAAATGGTCAATATGTCTGTTTGTTAGAGCTATACAAATGCAATGCAATGAATCGCGAAGCTCTTAAACTTCTCCATCAGTTAGTAGAAGACTCAAAATCAGACCAACCGCAAGCTGAGCTCACCCAAAAGTTCAAGCCTGAGATGATTATTGAATATCTCAAAGTAAGTTTGCTGACTTATGCACCACTGTTTGTCTTTTTTTCAGTCTAAATGCTTAAGATGTTGACAACATGGCTGCACATTGACATTGTATGGACTCTGTATCATATGCATTCTACGATCATAAATCAGATTGTAGCCCTATAACTTGCCCATAAAACTTTTATGATGTATCTGATGAAGTAGATCTTGTGAATACTATACCAAGTAACACCGAGAGGGAAGCTTAGGTTCCTTTTGTTTCCATTTGCCAGCCTTTGTTTCAGATTAATAAAATTTCTGAACCAATTAATAGATTTGTCCAACTGCTTTCAAGTTGTACATGTGATTCCTCTCTCACCCTAAATCTAAGTTTTAAAATAGGTCAGCAGTTAAATCTTCTCTTCTATGTCAACTTTACCCATCCTTATCTCTCCTTTTTTGGTGGATGGTAGTACTAGATGTTTGGCTTCCTTAGGGCTTAAATATATTTTGGTCTTGTGCATTGGAGTAACATGGAAAGTTTATGTTTAGTTGTGGCCTGAGTGTACAGAAGTCACAACGTTGCATTGGTTTTTTTATTTCACTTTTTAGCCATTGTTCATTCTTATATGTTTGTTGTTATTATATCACCAATGTGTGAATTTCCTATGCAGCCTCTTTGTGGGACTGACCCTATGCTCGTCCTGGAGTTCTCAGTGCTCATTCTTGAAAGCTGTCCAACTCAAACCATTGAGCTCTTTTTGTCTGGAAACATTCCAGCAGACATGGTGAACTCTTACTTAAAACAGCACGCTCCGACCATGCAGGCCACGTACTTAGAACTTATGCTTGCAATGAATGAAAACGGGATCTCTGGAAATCTCCAGAATGAAATGGTAAACAAATTCTGCCTTTTCTTTTAGCAACTTTGAATAGTAACCCACGGATTAGTGGGTTGGCTGAGGCAGTGACTCAGGAAGCGACGTCTCAGGTCTTGTTCTCTTAGGACATAATCAATGCACGTGGTTTTATGCGCGTCTGTGAGGATTTCCCTCCACTGATAGCTGGGTATGCTGACATAGAAGATAAAAGTCTCGTTTGTTTCTTTAAAGAGTTACTAATTGGGAAGACTTGGCAGAACGGATGGGTCCCATAGCCCCCAGTGAATACGCTAATTGTTTTTTGTTTGTGATGAAATGAGAGATTTCGCTTATCCAGAAAATATACTTACTGGTCTTGCATATGGCAGGTTCAAATTTATCTCTCGGAAGTGCTTGATTGGTATGCCGATCTTAGGGCTCAACAAAAATGGGATGAGAAAGCTTATTCCCCAACGAGGAAGAAACTGTTGTCTGCCTTAGAGAGTATCTCAGGATATAATCCGGATGTTTTGTTCAAGCGACTTCCACCAGATGCTTTGTATGAAGAGCGTGCAATTTTGTTGGGCAAAATGAATCAGCATGAGCTTGCTTTATCTATATATGTTCATAAGGTATATCCAGTTCAAGTTAACTTGTTTTTCTCTTTTCAACAGAGATGGTTTTCGAACATAGTGCCACTTGCAGGGAAACATGAGGGGAGGCGAAAAACATTTGTTTCAGAATTTAGCCATTCTCTTAGTAAATTTTGTTTCTGTCTTGCATTGTGATTTTCCAAAACCTATCCTCTGGTTATGCCTTTTTCCTTACTTTACCAATTAGTTTAGGCTGGTTTCCACTACTTTTGAGGGTTCTGGTTGAGGTTTTGACGTGTTTGGGAGATGGGATCAGATTTTGGTTTCCTTCTTGTAGCCTATTTACAAGCAAGTCTAGTTTGTGGACCCTCCAAATGAAAGGATTATTGTAATGGGATTGGTATTGATAAATAGAATGTTACATACTTTTCTATCGTTTTAGAAGGTTTTAGTGGGAGTAATTAACTAATTTAATGAGTCAATCAGCCTGTAGCCTATTAATGACATGGAAAAATTATGCAGCGTATCGGCACTGCTGTGCATTGAAGTTGTCAGTTATCTGTTTGTAAATTCTTGTTTGTTCTATAGATTGCTGTTTTTCACACTGAATCACTGAATTATGGAAGTCTTCTTAATACTGCAGCTTCATGTTGCTGAACTGGCCTTATCCTATTGTGATCGGGTGTATGAGGGTGGAATTCATCAAAATTCTGCAAAATCTTACAGCAATATATACCTCACTTTGCTGCAAATCTATTTGGATCCTCAGAGGACAACAAAAAACTTTGAAAAGCGAATAACTAATCTAGTCTCATCTCAGAGAATTGCCATTCCAAAGGTTGGTCCTGGGACTTCAGCTAAAAGTAAAAGTCGTTTACCTAAGAAAATTGCAGAGATAGAGGGTGCAGAGGACACCCGAATCAGCCCAGGTAGCACTGACAGTGGAAGGAGTGATGGTGATGCAGATGATCCTAGTGAGGAAGGAGGTTCTACTATCATGCTCGATGAGGTCCTTGATCTGTTGAGTCAAAGGTGGGATCGAATCCATGGAGCGCAGGCCCTAAAACTGTTACCAAGGGACACTAAGCTACAGGTAATGACTGCGGGATGGAGACTCTCTCTCTCTCTCTCTCTCTCTCTAATACTATGAATTCGTGGACTTGTGCAGAATTTGCTCCCGTTTCTTGGACCCCTTCTCAGAAAATCCAGCGAAGCATACCGTAACTTTTCAGTGATCAAAAGTTTGAGAGAGAGTGAAAACTTGCAGGTATGTCAGTATCTATATGTAACCTAATATGGGTATGCAAGTATGCAATAGAGAAATGCTTATGTACAAAATAACCTAATATGTCACACTATGATGGAAGAAGTGTCTTATGCTTACAAGATATATCCCTGACAATGATATATGCTTCCCCTTGCTGGATTTGACTTAAAATTTTCTTTCGTCAGCATCCTTTTTTTCTTCTAAACTGCTGATCGCCTGAAACAGGTAAAAGATGAACTCTACAACCAAAGGAAGATGATTGTAAAGATCAGTAGTGATAGTATGTGTTCACTTTGCAACAAGAAGATAGGGGCTAGTGTCTTTGCAGTCTACCCCAATGGTAAAACAATTGTGCACTTTGTTTGCTTTAGAGATTCACAGAGTATGAAGGCTGTGGCAAAAGGCACACCATCACGGAGGCGATGATAGCATGTCTATTTGTCTTTGGGCCAATCGAAAATGTCTGTCTCTTGAGCCATCACAAGCAGCATCTTCAATGCATGATTTGGAGCTTTTAAGAAGGGATCTAATAGGTAATGGCTTTACCCCCTTTGAGGATCACTCACCCGTCACTGGTGTGCTCAGTAGCTAGTACACTTGTCCAGTCAAAAACTGCATTGGTGACTCCTGAGAAATGGGACAAGCAAAGAAATATCATATTGTTGTGCGATATGGTTCCTAATGTAAGTTTTGCGTTGTGGATTATTTGGTGCCACAGAGATTCATTGTTGTTGTCAAGGCAGCTTTGGTCGTAAAGATCCTAGCTGCCTACTGTAGTGTCTGAGAGAATTAAGTGATCGGTAATTTTATTTTCATTTTTGGAATTGATTCTCGTGCGATATTTGAGGTTATCGAGGTTGTGTATATATAATGTAGTCTTGTAAGCTTATGAATAATGTATTTCAGAGAAGCCGTGTGTTGTCTTAGCTTCATGTTTGGTCCAAAATTTTTCATAGCAGAAACAGTCACTTCTAGCACAATTTTGTTTACCAATGGGCATCAACTCTTATTAGCTGAGCCCAGCGTTCATTTTCGTACTACTTTGCCTACAAAACGGTAAACAACCACCCCAACCCTAGACCCATTGTACGGATCATCACGGTGTATTATCTCCACATCAAACAGCTTCTTCGCCTTCTTGAAGAACGCAGACTCCTTCTTCCACCTCTTCAAATGAGCCATCAAAAACACTGTCTTCTTCTCATTCCCTATCAACAAGAACCTCAAAGTTTCGAGTAAAGGATCGTAGAGGTGATTGTAATACACAACATCAGTGCCCAATATCATATCATAATCTCTACCAACAGCTTCCATATCATCATTATCTCCCCACCTCAGCGGCTCAACGTCGATGGACCCACCGTTGACCGCCACAACATTGGCGTTTACTCCCGCATTGTAGCGGAGGTTGGGAAGCACGTGAGGAAGATCCGTGACCGTGACACTAGCGTTGAGTATTGCCGCGGCGGCGATTCCTACCAGACCGGTCCCTGATCCGAGCTCGAGGATGCGGATATGACGGCAACTTTCACCGGAAGTGGACGAAAAGGCAGAGAGAGTTGGAGAGAGAGGGGTGGTGCTATTGCTAGGATCACAGCGGTGACGATCGAGGAGGGTGACTAGCGTGGCCGCAGCAGGCCAAAGTTGGAACGATAGGCCTTGAGATGGGAGCTGCCTGATAATAACCATGGAGTGAATGGAGGTGATGTAGTAGTGCTGTTGACTTTCTACTTCTTGTTGTGGTACTGGTTTTTCTTCGTCTTCTTGAGGTTGACAATCTGGATCATCATCTTCAGGTTGAAGCTTGAGCGTTCCAATGGGGTCGGAGTCATTGTCGGCTGTCTGGGAGTTCATGTGATTGCCGCCGCTTCAGGGTTTCGCCACTTGCAAGCAGGTAATGTGATCCACTCTGTCATTAAGGAGGGTATTTTGAGAAAAATTTGTTGCCCTTTTACTTTAAAAATAAATTTTAAAAATAGACTCAATAATTATAATAATTAATTTTATTGTAGATTTTAATATTTATTAAAATTTATTATTTAATAATTATGATTATGAAGTCTAATTTTTAAATTTACGTAATATTATTCTTTTGGTAAAAAAATGTGATATGACAACTTTACCCTTTTGGAAACCCTATGGTACGAATTTTTATCAAGCAATACCATATCAAAAAGTTAATAAAAAAAATTCTAAAGAATAATGTTAAGGGAACCCAAAAAATAATTACGCGCTAAAAATTTGTGAGTTATATATAAGAAAATGATATAAATATCTCAAAAAGTGATAAATAATAGTGTACCTATTCGTTCAAACCTTCATTCGTCACAGCGGCGCACATATCCAAAGATTCAAGTTACCCTCAGTTTTTTTTTTCAATTGTCGCAAAATAATGCTTGTGGTTACTGGCTACATGAAACCGAACCGTAGAGTCTTGTAGTTACTAATAGGTGGTACATTCCTACTCATCTCATCTCTCTATTTTTTAGAGAATTAACTATTAAAAATGAATTTTTGGTCCAATAATACTCTATTGTGAAAAATTTGTTTTGTTGAGGTCAAGGGGTTAAACCTCCTTCTCCCTCAAAAAAAAAAAAACTATTAAAAATAGGATTTTGTAATCTAATCTGTCTCTCTGATATCCAAAACTGAGTGTTGGTGTGGTAGATCAAATTATTTCCTCTAATACATTTTTGGTTCAATTAGAAGCATTAAGTAAGGATCTACTTATAAATATTAGATTGGAAAATAACTTACAAAGAATTTTAAATAAAATGTTTTACAAAACAAATTCACAATCCTCTAGGGTCCGTTTGGTAACGTTTAAATTTTTGGTTTTTGTTTTTATTTTGATATTTAGAGAAAATAAGAAAAAAAAACTTGTTTGGTAATCGTTTATGTTTTTTATTTTTGTTATCGTTTGACAAATGAGGAACGATTTTAAAAAATATAAAAAAATTATTTTTAATTTTTAATTTTTATTTTTTAAAAATGAAAAATAGAAATGTTACAGAACGGTCTTGTAATTGGATTTACTGGGCTTGTGTTGGGCCCAAAAAGCTTCGGATGGGATATTTTAAGGGCGAAGTAACTGATGTTGAGAGTTCAAAGGTAGTGACAGTGAGACAAGCTCAAAATGATAAGGGCCGTGATGGTGATTAACACCACGGGCAAGCCTCGCTTTTCCAAATTCTACGATTTCCATGTCTCTCTCTCTCTTTGTTTTTTTTCCCCTTCAAACTTTCTGTGTTGGATTCATGGATTTCTAGATAATTCAATCGGTTGTGTTGGATTCATGAATTTCTAGATAATTCAATCGGTTATTTAGTCGTAATTTTGATTTCTTTTGTGAGGTTAGCCTGTAGAGAAACAACAGGAAATTATGCGCAGAATCTATGCAGGTTGTTCAAATTTCACATCTCCTCTCTCTGTCTCTCTCTATATATATATGTGTGTGTGTGTGTGTGTGTGTGTTGGCGCCACCTCTGTCTATATATATATATATATCGTATAGGAAGTCTCTCTAGATTGATCGATGTCATTTTTGGTTTGGGATTCTGATAGTGCTATGCAGCCGACCTGAAAGCGTCTGCAATTTCATCGAGGCTGAATCAATCTCTGGCCCGGTACTTTTTCTATTTAACTGTTTTGACTTCTAGTTTTTCTTCTTCTTGCACTGGACAATGATTTGGCAAATACGAGCTAGTTTATCGGATCGGATGGTGTCCTAGTTGCAATTTATCATTTATCTGTTACTCTTTTGAGCTAAAGTGTAGAATACTGTTTTTTCATCTTGCAGGACACTCGTCTTGTGTACAAGCACTATGCGACCTTATACTTTGTCTTTGTATTCGACAGTTCTGAAAATGAGCTGGCCATGCTAGATCTGATACAAGGTACACGCCAAATTATTCAATGCCTCATAGTTATATATGGACACACCCCTTTGTAAGGTTTCGGATGTCCATGTTACGATAGTAAATAGTGCCTCTGCATGTAGGATAGGCCATTTGGACATTGGCATATCGCATTCTTAAAATGTTTTCTGAAACACAAGGAAAGCAATGATGCAGACATTCCAATTTGCATAAGATCTAAAGGAAAATAATAGTGAGCAAACATAGAAGCTGAGAGGAGAAATAAAATCACATACATATTGAATGGCACACTCTTGCATTCATGATTTTGTGTTGGTGAACCTGAGATTGACCATTATATAAAGCAGTTTTTCCTTGTGAACTTCGGCTGGTGCTTTTTCACCAAACAAAATTTATGATCTATTGATCACCTGTTAGGGAGGTACAGCACCTTTATCAGATTAGCGGGATTCCTCCATGGTATTTGTTTATTGAATATGAAATAATACCATGCTAGTGGAAACAAAAACTCTATGTGGGAAACATTAATACACCAAATGTTGTTGAAAAACTTGCAAAGGCTATTGGATTTTCATTTACTTTTTGTTCCAAGTTCTCTTTAAAAACTTGCAATTGCTATGGGTTTTTGCCCTTGGAATGGATGCTGTAACTTCACTTTCGATGGTAATAGGGTAAAGATTGGTGAACTAGGGAAAATATTATAGTATATGGACTCAGTTACAAGTCCCTTGTGTCTAACTACTTCATTCCACCCGACTATTTGCAAGAACATGAGTACATAGTCAACTATTTTAAGCAGTTTGTTTCCTAGAGCAAACTAATACATTTTATGGACCCTTGACTGTTTAGAACTGGCACTTACACTCATTCTAAAGCAACCATGTCTTATTAAGAAAATTATGCATTCATAAAAGCTGAAATCAGATGAGCTTACTAGATGCATGATCTGGATATGTTTGTTAGACATCCTATACTCATACTTGTGTTATGTCTGATAAATTTTCCTGATACGGTTGGAAGAGTTGTGACATAGCCTATGGTGGTCACTTTATTATTCTGGTGACCAATATGTTTCATCACCATTTATAAAAGACTTAAAGGAGTCTGGTTCACTGACTGGTGGGACCATGTCTCACCATCTGGAGTTTTAAGCAAGGAAAATACACCATATCATGCATATGGAACGTATATTAACTTTCATTGTATATTTGTATGTTTATTTTGACGAATGACTCCCATTATAACATTTCCTTACTTTACTGAAATTCTCACTCTCATCCCTTCAGTTTTTGTGGAGACGTTGGAAAAATGCTTAAAAAATGTATGCGAGATTGACTTAGTGTTCAACTATAGCAAGGTGCTGTATTGTTCCTATCTAATTTACATTTTGTGTTTTTTTCCGTGCTCATACAGTAGTTCCACGTCTAATTAATCACACTGCCAGCTATACTATTTCCGCATGTGCATATTTTTAATTAACTTGGAAATTGATCTTTCCCATGCCAATATTTCTCAACAGTCAGATGAATGGGTAATTGTAGTTTGGACCACTAGCACATTTTTTTGAACTGGCTCAGTAACACACCGACTTCTTTTATTTTGGAAAATTCTTGTGTTTTTGGACCAAACAAAAAAAACCCAACTCTGTTAATAGAAGGATAAAATTACTATTATACCCCTCTCTCTCTCTCTCTTGTTGGGAAACATGTACAATATGTGGACATTTAGATAGTGACAGATATGAGAGGGACTATTTGAGAGGAGAGAGGAAGACACCAGAACCTTTTTAGGGAGATGGAGAATTTGAATCTGAGTTTCAAACCAATGAGATGGATTGGGGGAGAGAAATAAACAGACTTTCGGGGAGAGAATGAGATTGATTGGTTCTGCCATGGCAGATCCCGAACCACTAGAAGTGGTTTGTGCAGAACCTCTTTCTCTCCTCTCCCTCTTCCTCGTTGCAGTCTGTCTGTTCTCTTTCTTCATCCTCAACTCTATACTAGTTTCAAAACCAGCACCAGTGGTAAAAAGAAAAAGAAAATTTGATCATTGTTACTGTCCTCTTCAATTGAGTTATATTCTTCTTGGTTTCTCCTCTTTCTCTATGGAACCTTGGGTTAAAAAATGTAAGATGGGAAATTTGGTCATTCAGAATATCAAATTGGAGGAAAATAATTCTCTTCCATGCCAATGGTATTGCTATCAGAGCGTGTGACACAATCTGCAATTTGGACAAAATTCTAACAGTTTCACGTTTATTCATCAATAGAGGATTCTGTGACGTGTTACTAGCTAGGTAAACCAGAATTATCCTTGTATGGAATTTATTTGGAATGCAAAGAGCTTGAACACTTATCTCTGGGACATCAATTTCAGCCCTTTGAATGCCGAGGGTTTCTCCAAGCTAAATGCATTGTTTAGATGGGGAAAATATATCCCATTTCGTTACTTGAAATAGTGCATAATTGATTGCTTTGTTTGATTTTAGAATGAAAATTCATTTGTCTTCTTGTGTCGACCTGTTGATGAGCGGAACTGAAGTGAGCTTCATTTGATCAAACCTACAGATGCATACTATTTTGGATGAAATTATATTTGGGGGCCAAGTACTGGAAACCAACCCCTCAGAAGTCATGAAGGCCGTTGAAGAAATTTCCAAGTGCTCTCTCTCTCTCTCTGCACGTTTGGGTTTTTTTTTTTTTGGGGGGGGGGGGAGAGGGATTTTGCTTGTGCATTTGTAGGGTGTCAGTTTCCGTGTCTGTGTGTTGTTGTGGAGCTGGTCCTTGACTGATTGGATGTAATTATCTGATGCAGGCTAGAAACAGCCTCAAGTGCTCTCTCTCTTGTTCGCAAGTCCGTTTCTGGTTGGCGAAGTACGTAGCATGCGGTGTAATTGAGCCATCACCATTGCATATTGTCATAGTTGCATGTTTGCCCTCGTGGTTACTGCCCATGGATATATTGAAGTCCACGGCCACGTGGAGGTACTTTTTAAGCTCAAAGTTGTGTAAGATCACTTGTATTCTCATCACCTCTATATAAAGTTGTTCACTTTTTACTTTGAATAAGCAACATCGTGTTTTCTATCTTTTATGTAAATCATTTTTCGTAGGTGTATTGATGCTTCAGTAGCCGTGAGCAGCAGGCAAGCTTACGTCTTTGAAGAAGCAAACCTACCTGATGATAAATCCTTCTGTTCAATGGTTGCCTTTTTTTGGGCTTAGTACTCTGCCACTCTGTTCTTCGGTCATCAGATACTCCCACTTCGAACGTGGTCTCTATTATACGAGAAAAACACACAATGCTTGTTTCAATTTGCTCTTTTATTCTTTTTATTTATTTTTTGTTCAACAAGAACACGTTGACTAATCCCTGCCCCTCTCCAGTCAAAAGCAAGAAAGCTTTTATTCTTTTGGTTTAAGTGGTTGATTATTGTTGTTTTGTACATAGTTTAAGAAATTGAAAAAAATTAGAAGTTGAGGGATCAAATTAAACCTCATAACAAAATTGAAGGGGCGTTTATGAAAATATATCCTGTCTTTTATTTGGGAAGTGGAGGTGGTGAGTCTCATGCCCAACTCTCCGTGCAAGGCTGTAGGACCGAGCCATTCCTTCTAAGAGCAACTTTTACCCACTCCCTATTTCATCCAATTGGCTATCCAAGCCTCTCCAAATTCTGTCTATGTTAGAATTCTCTTCAAATTATTAAAAGTTAGTTGAAATAGTTAATTATAATAGAGAACGTAATTAGAATGAACTTATAAAAATGACTCTAAAATAAAGAGTTGAGTTAAAATTACACTAACCAAGAACCTAAATATTAGCGAATAGGACAGATTTATTAAATGATGTTGATACCATTTAATGTCAAAATACTATGTGAGTGAGACCAAGATACTAGATGAAGCATGTGGACACATTCGATTAAAAAGGAGCTAGAAAATTGAAAATCGAAACGAAGACACAAGGCTCGGGGCACAATGTTTTTCATCAGTCATGAATGTCAGTTCAATGACTCCTTCATGTCTTGGAGTACTACATGTGCAGCATTACGTCCTGGTGCACCCATTACACCACCACCGGGATGCGTCCCACTCCCACACAAATACAATCCTCGCAGTGGAGTCTTGTAATTGGACCTGCTCTCAGATACTAAAATGAATGAATAATCGTTGCACAGTAATGACAGGACACCACGACGAGAAGACACGGAATTTCTGAAATTTATTTAAGACATTCAAGTGTCATATGGAAAAATTACCATCCTTTGACAGGTCGCATCAGGAACAAACTATCTAATCCCATAGCACCATGAAAGATATTCCCTCCTGCCAAAATAATCATTCAACAATAGTCAGAAAATTAAAGGAGGAACCGAGAACAGAGTAGTTCCTAAAAATCAGCATCACTAGTCCAACAAGTCAAAAATCCAGCCTGAGGCTGGTAACTTCCGGACATGGATATTCTAAGCAAAACATAACTCCTTTTTCATAAGCCCTCGTTCACAGCAGATCCAGTTTTTTCATGAAATGAACTTGATTTCGGAAGTTTCTTAAGTACACACATTAGGCTATGTTCATGACTTGAAGGAACATTTCCCAGCATAAATAAAGATCAATCTGCTCTTCTTTACAGGACATAAAATGAGCTTTTGATAAGAAACTGATCTTCCCTCTTCAGTCAAACCTAAAAAACATGTATATCTTTCAACAAAGACAGTACCATGATATATAGTTCATCCAAAAAATGAAATACTCTAGTACATAGCTGTAATCTTGGTATTTAGCTTTCTTTTGGGCGGTTTCGTAGTAACTATTGCCATGCTATGTCAGGACAAAAGGATTGGACACCGATCAGATGGTTGATAACTGACATTATTAGTTCTTTACATGGCAAGATCGTGATGGTCAAACCAGGACAATGAAGTTTATATAAATTTTGCTCAAATTTCTGATATGAGAATGTAACTACAGCATTCGCCGAGTAGTCCTTGACATCTATTTTTACTTCTTCCCCCCCCCCCCCAAGAGGATGAGCATCTAGCATCTAGCATCTAACGATGTTTCTGAATCATAAATAGCCGACAAAGTAAAGTAGTAAACATACCTGTCAGACCAATTTCCCTTTCAAGGTCCGGTGGAGTTAGCATGTCGTATCCTATAATTGATGAGCTAAAACCAGGGGAATACTCCTCGATTAAGCCGAAACATCTTTGTGCAAATGATTCCTGCAGCAATGAATCTATGTTAATTAGTCAATCACTTTATACTGAAATGAAGGCATCCTATAGGCACCGTCATAAAGTGTGCGTACAGCATTTTTTTTTTAAGATGTAATTATTCTAGGTCTAGATATAGACAGCCAAAACAAGATGAAAATTTGACTCCTCAAGCAAAATGGATAAAGAGGCAACTACAGAATATCAATGCTTCATACACTACCAAAGTTCTGCAGAACTGACAGAGACAGTTTCCAAAGTCTCACTCACTCTATATGCAGGTTCTTCCCAGCTGCCTTCAGAAGGTTTATAAGGTGTGTACTGAATAAATAAATTGATCACATGCTTACCTGCGGAAAAAACAAATCAAATACATCAATCTGGTTTTGCAATTAGTACTCCCAGATAATGATGGATACTAACAAGGTATAGCTTGGTCACAGAGATGGAGAACAATGGGTCATATGACAGTAAAATAGGAAGTACATAATTTTTTAATAAAAGGGAGATGGAAAAATGATTATATAATGGACAACTGCTCCCCGTAGGTCCCATCTAATTTTCGACTACAATTGGGGGCTGATTCCAAACAAGTAGTCCAGTGTCTGCCCATGATCTGAAATGAAAAACTTTATGCTCTAAAATATTCTGCTTTCCAATGTTTAAGGAAGTAAAAGCACAAAAACTGGCTCTGACGTCTTCTAATTTGTGCCTAGAACAAGTAGCTAAATATCTCTAGCATAACACAATCAAGTATGTGGTGCTGAAAACCCACCACGAATTCCCAAGAAGAGTGTGCACACTAAATTCGATGAGATTTCAGTACAACTTCCACAACCTATTTTTTGGACCTGCTTTTGAATTCCAAGACATTGTTCTACAACTCCTCGTATTCTTTTATTACACCTATTTATTCAATATGTAATGCCACAAAGTGGGGCGGGAAAAAAAAACCTTTAGAAAGGATAATAATGCGAAATCAAAGATGTATCATGCGCATCAGGAGAAAAAAAATCAAGTACCTGGTGGAGAAATAGTCTTGTCCAAGGTAGAAGGAATTGTCATCTCAATAACAGGTCTTCGCGATGGTAATCCATTTATAGCATCTTGACAGGCAGAGTCAATCTCTTCCACACTAAGTGAGAGAAGAGAAAAATATATGAGAAGGCATGGACTCATCTTCATTTGCAGGTTAAAAATTAAAGTCTAGAATTCACATGAAATTATAACAATGAAAGTAGAGACACCTTATTGTGTAATAATTTGACCATTCTGCATGTGGATGTGATGTAGATCGGGAAAGACTAGAAATCAGATAATAGAAAGAGAAGAAGAAAGAATAAAGGGTGGAAGGGGTTTACCTCATTCT
>CM042190.1:28010930-28030199 GCA_023539305.1 Ilex asprella
TTTTTTTTTTGTTGGTTTTTGTGTTAGGAGGGCAGTGGGTAATTTGTTTTGGGTTGGACTTGGTTTGGGATATATGTATTTTTTTTGGGCTGGACAGTATTTGTGTTGATGAAGGCTTTTGGGTTGGGCAGAATTTGGTCTTGGCTTAGGTCACTTGTGTGCTGTGTGTTTTTTTTTTGTTTGGATTGGTTTTGGGTTAAGATCCAAACTTCAACACCCAGGTAAAAACTTTTTGCTCCATGAATAGCTCTCCAAAAAGAACTATAACAGTACAACAACTCAACAATTGAGACTTTCACGTAATTTTCTCATAAGGCAGAACAACAGGGGCTGAAATTTGACGATGATAAAAGAGAAGAAAAAAAAAATGGTTTTTTTTTTCCCAGGTGGGCAAAAGAAATCAAGAAGATGTTGATGGATCTCTAGAAACACAACGACAATCAACAATGATCGAAGTTGGGCTCTGATACCAAACTGATGTAGATCGGGAAGGACTAGAAATCAGATAATAGAAAGAGAAGAAGAAAGAATAAAAGGTGGAAGGGGTTCTCATTCTCGCAAGAAATCGGTGAAAAAACACATAAATTCTCCACAGAGAACCATTTTTATTATATTACTCGCTCTCCAATCCAAATAGTTGGGATTACACCATTATTTATAGGCCAAGTTCCCTACTAAAATAAAAACTACTTTTCTACTAAAATACTAAAAGAGTTTCATGATCAAACTCTCAAATCTCTATCCTACTAAAACTCTATAATAATTACATAATCAAACTCTAATTAATACTCCTAGTCAAGCAAATACTCATAAATCAAATAATAATAATAAAACTACCAATTACACTTCTCTTTGGACCAAAAAATCCTAGTCTTTCGCCTAGATTTCCAAAGTTGATTGTATTGGTCCAACTCACCAATGGCTACGGCATCAGGATGTCCTCTAAACAGTTCTACCAATAACTGCTTACACAAGTAGTTAAATGGTACTAACTATAACTGCTTACACAAACAGACAACAGGGGCAGCAAAATAAAAAATGTGAGCAAAGAGCTCTACCAATCAAAATACTATGACTGCCACACCACCATTAGCAGCATTATCCCAACAGTTCTTCGGTTGGCAACAAAATTTTCTCTCTGCCTCTTCGACCTATTTTGTGTCACTAGTGACGCACTTCACATAACTTTGATCGGTATATCCACACAACAACAAACTCCCTCTGCAAGTTTCATTAATAACAAATGAATCTAATCTTACACGCTGATGTATAGCAGAGGGGCCTGATATAGTGAAGCAAAGCATATCAAGTGCAACATCATTTTGACCTTTTTTTAGTAACATTTTATATTTTTATGGTTTACTTGAATGGAAATATCATCATCAGCCAATTCTCTCTACATGTACGTTTCTATAATGCTCTTCTCTCTACTTTAACCAACAGCGAGGAGAGGAGAATCAGTCGAAATTATTTTGCCACATGTCAAATTAATGCTATGGTCTCCTTCCAACGGATCTGGGCATGGTTTCATGCAACAAATGTCTATCAACAAATTATTTAGTATTAGTTCCTCTTTCACCAACCGTTCCAGGACATTCGCAGAAGATGAGAAAACATGGATCTACATGTGACAGAAAATGCATACCGAGCTATTGGCTTACCTCTCAGAACCAATGTGAATGGTACCCACGTGTTGAGGACCAGCATCAGGATGACTCAACTTGCAACAATGAAACTTGGGCAATCTGTCAACAGCTAAGTTTATTTTAGTAGTTCCCTGTACCAGAAAGCAATAACCACTTATAACTCGTTCAATCCAAGTAAACTTGAACTTTTTTTTTTATCACAAGTAAACTTAAAACTTAGACACCACAACAGGAGCAAAGAATAAGGGGAACATTTTTTTCAAGCACAAGCCCATGGGACCTCTCACCAGCATACTGTTATATGCTATTTCATTGTCAGAACATTGATGAAGGGTTAAACCTGTAATGAGTTCACTTGTTAAGTCAATTACAACAACCTTTTGAAGATTTAGCACTGACAAATTTTGATTGGAAAAGGGTGACTGGAATTTGGGAAACTAATTTTTTGTAAACAGTTTAGGAAAGACGCAGACATTATATTAACTGGATGGAAAATTAAGCCCAGGATATTGAAAATCAAGTAGATTGGAGGCTACCATATGCACGAAGAGAATAATGTAAAATCACATTAGTTTCTGAACCATTAACCAAGATCCTTTTTAATGCAAAACTTCGTTTGTTATATACACACACACATACGTAGACAGACAGCCCTGTAGCTTGGAGAACTTGAGAACTTCTACGTACATATGTAATTGCATTGGTCATAACTGTAACTGCAGTTCATGAGAAACTTTCGAGGAAGTGTCAAATATTTTTCCTACGTTAACAAAAGTTAACGATGAATTAGAATTTTATTTATGCCCTGCCGTGATCATCTGTCCATCATGTTGTATTTCTTTTCCTGCATCTTGTCTTATCATTCTGTCAATTGCTCTATTTCCTTCAAACCAATAGATTTACACATCAGTGTACAACTAAATCTAGCTTAACTAAGAGGTTCAAAAAATTAAATCTACCAAAAGATAAAATCTCTCACTATAACATTGTCTAAAACAATACTAAACACAATGAAGATTCTTCATCACCATAGCATACTACAAAGTAAAGCTGTTAACTGTACATTTAAGCTGCCAATATTTACCAAAAAAATCATGTTGTGACATATTTATAGACCAGGAATAGCTGGCACACGTGTAATTTGTCCAACAGTACTCACAATCCATGGCCACTTGATTAGAGAACTTACAGAGCTGTAATCAGAGTACTTAATAGCACGAACAAAATCTTCCGGAAGAACATTTTCGGGCACCAACTCCTGTTTCAAGCAAGTATCAACCATGATTATTGCATTAGATTTCAATTACACCAGTAAATTAGTTGGCTTAACTCATCTGCCTTTTCCTGTTTCATTTTTTTTAATAATTCATGCATAAACTTATTTCAACCAACTTCACAAGGGTTGACTTATTACCATGAAAGTTTTGTAAGGGGTCGCATTGGACAAAACAACTGAAGAATGAACTTCTGTTCCATCAGCCAGCAAAACCTAAATAATTCCATCCACGTTCCCAATTTCTCAATTAGTCTGATCCAAGCCTCAATACCCAATTCACTGACGGAGGCCGTGTAGGAAAACTAACCCCATTTACTGTGCCAGAATCCTCGATCATTAACTTTGAAACCTGAACAGCAGAACAGAAGACTCACATAGGGTACCCAGACCCAATCAACAATGGCAAGCAGCTGAATGAATTTAAAGAAATCAGTAAGGGAAAAGTTGATCATTGACCATTTTAAACCATGCCAGAATATGAACAAATGACAAACCTTGTAATTGCCCTTTATCCGGTCCAATTTCAATTCAATATTGAGTATGGTTGCATGAGAAGCCAACAATTTCAAATTAATGGAACTAAATGAAAGAAGAACGTGAAGCAGTACTCCAGATATCAGAACTCTTTCAAGTTGAGATATGAATTATGAAGCCTAAAAAACGATCGTAAACATACCTCAGCATTGGTCAAAACAGTAGCTCCGGCTTCTATAGCAGCATTACTAATAGCCAATGATACTGATCCCATCCCACCTTCAACATACCTACAGGATACATTAGTTTTCAAAACTACATGTAAGCCTAAGCCAAAGATTTGAAAGTCGATTGCAAAGAGCATATCCTGCACTACATCATCAACAATAAATCTATCAAGTGACACTACACATAAGCAGCAACACTATGTGCTACCCTCATGCACTACTTAAGAACCACTGGATAATATGTCAATTTTAATATTTGAACATAAGGGTAAAGCATGTATGTTAAATGCAGAAAAGAATCCAATTATTGAAAAATTCCCAAAGATGTGCATGAGAAAACAGGCAATTAACAGCCAGCTAGTTATGTGATGTGCAATTGCAAAAGTCTAAATACGTACGACCAAATTCCACGGTCACCATCAGTTTCTCCCATCACGTGATGTAGGAGAACATATCCACTCCCCGGTGTATGGACACTTGCCTACAGTACAACAAAACCAGCTTACTAATCCTTATGTATTAGTGTAACCTGTCAATTATTTTATCTAAAGTAACTTGATCCGCATAATATCATGTAGAAAAAGAATTTCAAATCAGCAATATAGTACTAGTAAACCTCAGTCAATCAAGCACTGCATCTCTTGTAGATAACATATGAAAACATGATCATTCAATGAAAACAAAATTACCATTTGCTCACAATGCGTACATGCACACTCACCCACACAACAGATATTAGTGCATTTCCAGACTATTAGAAAGAAATCTCACCATGCTCCCTATTATTGCATCCGTTCCAAGTGTCGCCTTCAAAACCTCAGTCTATAAGTTCCAATTCAGAGTCAGAAAATCCATAAGTCAATGATACATAAGCTTCTGTGCAAGATAAACTATCTAAAGATGCAATCAGACAAGATCAAAACAAAAAAATTCAATCATCTTGAGAACTAAGAGATGTATTTATCGAACATAAGTAAGCAATCAAACACAATGATTAATATGTATAAACCACAAAAATAGGAAACATGCCAACCAGCCAGTGGAAATTTAAAAACTTTTGTTGCAAGTGGTTGCAAAACACACCAGTTCAGATTCACCAAAGGAGAAAAAGGAAGGTGTCATATTCACTGTAACCAACGTTAGAGTTATCAACAGAAAACAAATTGCCTACATTATTCCAAAAGATTTAGTAAAGTCATATTCAGAAAACATTCCTTTTAATCCCCTCAGTTGAGTTTTGTACAAGGTGTGGCATGGGGATCCAACAAATACAAAAAATATTTCAACATTGCAATCATTATAAAGGGTTATATTCTCCCAGATGTAATCTGTACAAACTCAGAAACACTACATTTGTATATGTTTTCTCGGATGCTTTTTAGTCTATTTTCCTCCCAAATTTTCCTTGAACAGTTTGAGGAAGAACAAAAAAACGAAAAATAAATAAATATTAAATATGATAGATTTGTCCATTAAGTATTCAAAGATACCAAAGGATAGCGCACAGTATACTGCAGCAGTGCTCTACAAAAATCATTCGCACTGAAAACATTTCAGAAAAAAACTATCTAAAGAGTTTTGTGAGACATACTTTGTCTCCAAAAGCATCTCATCTCCTTTGTTATTCAGTTCACTTTTGAAAAGTCTAATTATCAAATTTCAAATTTTACAACCATATTTTCTGGCCAGTGAAATCTAGACAGGAACCTTCCTAACCATATTGATGGATCAACTAACGATAGAACGGAATCTCCTAAAATTCCTAGAATGCTAAATGCTTAATTGTTGGAGAATTTATATATTAGATCACTTCGGGTAAATTCTAAGATAAGAATATGGATAACAGATTTGCACATACAAGTCCCAGATGAGCTTGCAACATGTGACTTATGGAGTGTAAATCTGGAAAGTCACCTTCCAAAAGATAAAAGTTTTTCTGTATGCAAGAGTTCAATTAATGTTGAAAGCAAAGAGACAGCAAATGCAAGTGTGGACCATCTTCCTACCTTCATTAAGTCAAGTCGTCAACCAAAGGAAATATTTCATATAGTAAAGTCTTTCTAAATGTTGCATGGTCATGCACTACTATAAGTCCTAGGACCACTATAACCATTTGCCCTTGCAGTAAAAACTTGGATTAAGTTAATGAGATGTATTTGTAATGAGTGAAGCTTAACAGAGAAGGGGCAAGACAAGGTGGAATAAACAAGAAACAAATGACTCCATGACCAATTAATTGGAGCCTGGGACAAGTCTCTTGAAATTTGCGTTGAATTTTAGAAGAACAGAAGGGCCCTTGAGATTGGTAACAAAGACCAGTTGGAGCACAGGATGAATTGATATTTCTGAAGTTGAAAAATGACAAGAAAAAGGATAAGACCAACATTGATATGAAATATAGTACTGAGAAACAATGAGATGCCAATGACTTAGAAAATATATCAAAAATGTTCTAAATCACTTGAGGCATACAGTTTATGCTTAATGATGTTGAAATGTAGCATAACATACGAGTTGGAAGATTTAATAGCACACAACCCAAAAAAGAAAACATCAGAGGTTAAATGAAACAAAGATCTGGCATCCTGTTCAATTTTTACCCTTTCGAGGAACATTAAAACAGAGATTTTAAACGGCAAAAGTAACTTGACCAATGAGGAACAAAAGTGAACTATCTTCCTGTTCTGTATGTTCATGAAATAGTTTTGAGGAAAATACATAGAATCCAGCAAGTCAAGGGACAAACAGAGGATAACAAACCAAAGCATCTCAAGATTATGCACTAACCTCAAACCAGTTATTCAAAATCTTCGATGCTGGTGACAGTAAGAGGTCCATAAAGTCCCTGAAAAAATCAACAATACACCTTAACGAAAGGTGAGACACAAATTACAAACTTTATATTTATAAAGATAAAACATCTAAATGGATATGGACCAACGTAAAACCAATACTATGATACATAGTTTCCTATGGGTAGTGACAACTGACAAGAAGAAAACTAACATGATAAATAAAATGGAAGCAACTTTGGATTAGAAAAAGAAGTCTTACACCATCTCTTTTTGCCCCAACGAGACAGCTTGCCGCAGACACTGAGCCCAAAAAGTTGACTTGTGTAATTTATTCTTCATTTGGGCTTTAAAAGATGAAGTGCCTTGCAGAGTTTCAGGCGTAGGTGAATCCAAAAGTGGATCCATGAACTTGCAGAAGTTCTCTAGTTGATTCTCATACCTATGTCATAGAACATCCAGAAGGATAAGTAAGCACAAAATATTCAATCTTCAGAAAAAATCAAGGTTGGAGAACTTAAATAGTGAATGTCAAAATATTGTATCTGTCTGTTGACATGTTTTCCAGAATTTTATTTTCTCGCCTACAGAATCTGCCTGAATATCAATTGCATATACTGAATAAAGTTTTCCTGTCTACCTTATACATTAAAAACTAGTTGGTAGAAACTAGCTGCAAAGCTACACGAAATGTTTTGATATCATCGGCAGGCCAAATATATATCCTATACAGAATACATTTACCATCCAAAATTAGTGAAGATCAGGCAAATTTTTGCATTATTGATTTGTTCTGTTAAATTTAATTTTCTGTTACTCCCCTTTACGTTTGTGACCCATCCTCTCATAATCATTCAACTGGAAACATGACTCTTTACTACTATGGCACATATATTATCAGCTTCAAAAGCATATTTCAATGACAATTAAAGCTCTCAAACTATCTCCAGAAGTTATCATTATCAGCCATTGAAAATCAAACCACTCTTTCAATTACGCAAATACTACCAATGATACAAACACCATATCTCTCCTGCACAATAACAAATTAGACGTATGCAGCAACTGAAATAAAAAGTGCTTACAATCTGCCTTCAGGTTAAATGCTTGCAATTAACAGTTATGTTATCTGAAATCGAGGTCAAAAATCCACCTGTACTGGGACTTAATTCGTAGTTTCCGATAATAAGTGAGCCTTTCTTCGCCACTGATATATGGGATTTATATCTAGTTCTCTTACACTTCTACTACAATGCAATCACGGCCATGCTTGAGAATTCGTGGTTAAAGGACAGTTGCTATCTTAATAAAGAACTTAACTCACTTCATCATTCTATAAGCAAACAATAAAAATGCATACTACACACGCTCTCTCTCTCTCTCTCACACACACACACACACACAGAGACACGCGTATAGAGGAATTTACTGACATAAGTAGAGAGAAGAAGCAGAACCTCGGATAAGCTTCAGCGTCACGCTTAGAGAACTTTGAAATCTCAGAATAGTTAAGATCCTTATCAGGACCTAATAGAAGGTATCGTCCATCAAGACAAGGCGTAAACGATGACGGATTCCTCCTCAATAGCTTCAATCCATGTCTCGCTAACTCCAATTCTCTACTCATCGCAAAAAACCAATAAAACAACACAAACGGGCCGTAACTATCAATTGCAAACTCGGAAAACGAAGGTTAAGCGAATTGATTATAACGATTAGGAGAACTTGCTTGATGATTGAAGGTCGAAGGAGGCTTTGGAGATAACTACAGCGCGAGAACTTGAAGCCAGGAATGAGTTCTTCGGTGACGGCGGCACCGCCGATGATGTGGCGTCGCTCAAGCACGGCAACGGAGAGGCCGGAGCGGGCTACGTATGCGGCGGCTGTGAGGCCATTGTGGCCACCACCGATCACCAGCGCGTCCCATTTCTTCTCCTTCAACGTGCACGCTGAGCTCACGCCGCTAAAGTGCCTTCGCCACATTTCACCCGGGTCGCTCACATGCACTCTCTTAGTCTGTGCTCTATTTAACCGAGCGCTCCGTGGAAGCTTACTCAGCGTGCTTGTCCGTTGTCCGTTTGTTCTATGCGAAAAAGGTAGCCAATAACTTATTTTTCTTAACTTTATATTTTTTATTTGTTTGGATAGCAGAGCCCAAATGGTCCCATGGTCTAGTGGTTAGGACATTGGACTCTGAATCCAGTAACCCGAGTTCAAATCTCGGTGGGACCTTTTTTATCCCTACTTTTCTATTTTTTTTTTCAAAGCGTGCCTGACCACAGGTGTTTTCCAGTTGCGCAAATCAACAAATTCTGACAGACATTTTTATTTAAATGCGTCCTTTTTATTTATCGAATTAATAGCACTTTTAATCCTTAAAATATATATTTTTTCTCAATTTAATCTTTAATATATCAATTTGGTCTCTAAAATATTTAATTCGTGTCATTTTCGTTTACATAGGCGGACTGTTAAGTTTTTTTTTAAGGAATTAGTCACATGTCATTTTTTAAATAGTATCACGTGTCCATGATCATTCTGTAAAAAACTTAACGGTCTGTCTATGTGGGTACCAAAATAACATTAATTGAATACTTTAAAGACCAAATTGACAAAAATTGATACATTGAAAACTTTTTTTTTTGATCAGATACATTGAAAACTAAATTGACAAAAAATACATAGAAACCAAAATTACTATTAACCCTTTTTTAAAATGTTGTGACACTAGTATGACATAGTTTTCATGAAAACTGAATGAGCAATGTTATAGAGATTTTATTTGAGGACCTAATGATGTGACTTCAATACAACCATTAGTTTAGGCCCCATTTGATAACGTTTAAATTTTTCATTTTTCATTTTTATTTTGATATTTAGAGAAAACAAGAAAAAAAAACTCGTTTAGTAACCGTTTATGTTTTTTGTTTCTGTCATCGTTTGATAAACGAGGAGCGATTTTCAAAAATAAAAAAAAAGTCGTTTTTGGTTTTCGTTTTTCGTTTAACGAAAAACGGAAAAGTTACCAAACGGGGCCTTAGTTGTGAATTTCAATATTAGATGGAACTCACAATCAATCAAATGGTTGTATTAAATTAGATCCCTAAATTAGATTCAAATAGCATTTTCCAAACCGAATATGTTACAACACAAGCAGTTCAATCCGAATAAATTATTGCATGAGGACCCCTAATAGCCTTCCATATGTAGGAGGTCAGGGATCGAGTTCTTAAGCCAGCTTGACGGAGACAATACAGGAAAGGTTTTGGCATCACATTGATCAGGCATATTTTAACCAAGGGAAACAACTCGTATAGTCCAGACTACAGAAATTAGGTTGAATAATAAATCACGACAATCAAAATTGACTGGCATTATACTCATCAAATCATAGATCCATGTATGGTCTACCAAATACCTAGATATTGTGCTTGCAAAACCCAAAAAATCCCGTGTATGATAAACATATAGCTCCACTTACAAGCCGAAATTGTCTGTTAATGTCGTAAGAAAATGAAAGCATGTTAACTAATCAAACTGAAGTCATTTGTACTTTCTCCTACTTGAAAAATGCAGGGGTGGTAGTTATGCTGAATTTCTTGTTCTTCGCAGTAGTCTCAAGCGGCAGAGATTTTTCACCTTCCTTGGGGATAGTAGTTCTTTCTGAAAACTTTCCCATAATCTGTTTGGAACCAAAAAAACTCGTCAGTCACAAAAGTATCCACATCCACTATGGTAATTATTTTCTTCATACTGTAGCTGAATGACTTCATAAATTAGACTAGTTATTTTGTCAACTACTTTTGCACCGAGTAACAGAAGCTGCTGGTCAGGTGCTTACCTTCTGAAAAGTTGCTTTCAAGCAAGCCTTGTGTTCTTCCATAGGAGAGTGGATTAACTCATGAAGGTGATGCCTCAAATTGGAGACAAAGATATCATCATCAGACTTATTCCTTTGACAATAAGTGACAGTTGGAGTTGGTGCAGACTCGGAAAGGCTTTTTTCAGCATCCAATCTTTCTAAAACCTTGCAGAGAGGCATTATTAAGTTTCTTCCCAACAAAAAAAATTGAAAAATGCAGAAGAGTAACATACCACTGTATCGCAGATTTATCCAGCCCCAAAAAACCAAACTACCATTGTCCATTTATATGGACTCATAACTCACAAAAAATTATGCTACTAAAACTTCTTTTCAAAAATTAGATATTCTTGGTTTGATGTGGAGGGTCATGATTACAACCATGGTGTCACGAGGGAAATAATCCATATGGTCCATGCCGCGTCACGAGGGAAATCATAGACCTTTCTACCTCATTATTGTACTTGCAAAAACAAATAAACCGATGCATGCTAAAAGGTGAGCTCAACATACAAACTGCAATTGTCTGTCAAAATCATAAAGAAGAAGAAAGCCTGTTAACTAATCAAACTAAACTCATTTGTACTCTTACTTAATTGAAAAATGCATGAATTGGACTTATACTGAATTTCTAGTTCTTTGCAGTTGTATCAAGGGGCAGAGAATTTTCACCTTCTTTGAGGCCAGTAGTTCTTTCTGAGAACTTTCCCATTATCTGTTTGGAACAAAAACAAACTCATCAGTCACAAAAGTATCCACGTTCACTACAGTAATTATTTTCTTCATTTGTAGCTGAATAAATTTCTAAATTAAAAAGAGCAACTTTGTCAACTACTTCTGCTCTGACTAACAGAAGCTCCTGGTCGTGTGTTTTACCTTTTGAAACTTTGCTTTTAAGCAAGCCTTGTGTTCTTCCGTAGGAGAGTGGATGAACTCATGAAGGCGATCCCTCAAATTGGAGACAAAGCTACCATTATCAGACTTATTCCTTTGACAATAAGTCGCAGTTGGAGTTGGTGCAGATTCAGTAAGCCTTTTTTCGGCATCCATTCTTGCTAAAACCTGTAAGCCTCATATTAAGTTTCTTCACAATAACAAAAATATGCAAATGCAGAAGAGTAACATACCACTAGCTACATTACTATAGACTGGCTTCGTCCTGCCCCATAGAAACAAAGTAGCTTTGTCCATTTCCATGGACTACTAACTCAAAAAGATATGATACAAAAACTTCACTTTGAAATTTATAAAGTATGGGTTCAATGGAGGGTCATAATTAATGAACATAGCGTCACTAGAGAGAGACAATTTAAAAAATTCAGTGCTCCTTTTCCCTTTTCAATCTCAGATATCAATTATATGCACCTTTCAAGGCTAAGACTAATGGGCACAGCACGTAAAAGCTGTGAATTGTGTTCTAAATGCAACATAATAATAATGTTCAACATTTAGATTTATAAAACAATAACTTAATGAGGTCCAAACTAATCTGTTTGATTAAGATGTAATTCATGCATTCTGATGCAAAGGATTAAAGACTTCCATCCAAACAGAGAGCAAGAATATGTAGAACAGCAATGCATATCGATGCAAAAAAATTCTCCAATTAGCTAGTTTCTTAGAAATCTAACAACCACATCTTCATTTTCTCACAGCAAGCCCCACAGCCTTAGTGTGGATCACCATTAGCAGTTCATTCCATGGATGCTAAATCACCACCATGCACAGATACATTGAGTGAGACAAAAATATTACAAGTCACAATTAATTAATTCACGAAAAAGTCTAAAAGTCATTTATGGATGATCCTAAATATAATTGATTAACCAGTTACTTGAACATTGAGAAATTTATTGTTAGTACTATATGAATTTATGTGAATAATACCACAAACATATTCAAAAAAAGTAACGTAAATTTTGTAATTTTACCAATAACAAATTATGAGTTGATACCAGTTCAAAAAGACTCACTAATCTAAATTATAACCTCAAATCCTTTTGAACTTTTTCTCTTCTACAAATGAAATTCGAACAAGGAACTTTATGAATCATGTGTACAAGTATTTGCTAAAACCTTTTGAGTTCCCAACCGAGGACCGAAATTTGGACACACAAATCGCCCACAGCTCCATGCAACGAAATTCACAGGGACAGTTAAGAACGCAAACTAAAGAATTTAGCAGAACAATAATGATGAAAAGCCTAGCAAGCATAAAAAAGGATTACAAAGAAGACTACAATCTTTAAGGAGAATTGTAATGGTGAAAACCCAAGCAAGCTTACCTTGGAGTTAAACAGAGTGGAAGATGACAGCAATTGATACCGGCGGTCTCACTGGTTATATTTACATTGGGTTCTGATATAAAAACCGACTTGCTGTACAAGAAACGATAAATAATGAAGAAATATAAGTTTCATGGCTTGGGAAAAAAGTTAGGTTAGCCACGTGATATCATTATTGGAGCATCATGCAAAGCGACTAAGGCACACAAATTACTTTAACTTGTTATTTCATTGAATATTCAAAAATATAATCCTGGATATTTGATCATTAACTTTAATAATTTATAGCATTATCCGTCAAATTGGTATGAAACTAACATGATTTAAGTTCGTCTTTAACATCTTTGGGCCATAATTAAATTGATTTGTTAAGCCAATTAAATAAATAATTTAATGTATAAATTAAACAAATTTTAACATAATATAATTTATATGACTTAAACCTATTGAATATAATATAAGGCTAATCACACTTTTGATTTCTAAATTATACATGTTTTATCAGTTTGGTCCCTGAAGTATTAATTTGGTGTATAAAATATTTAATTCGTATTTAAATGATATTTACATAGACAAATCGTTGTATTTTTAATAAAATGATTACATGTTAGGTATTTGAAACTATCTGAAAGAATGACACGTAATTATTTTGGTCAAAAAATTATATGAATTGTATGATTAATGATCAAAGTGGTACGAATTAAAATTTTAGGACCAAGTTAATAAAATCAATACAATAAAGAACAAACTGATAAAATAAACGCACTTTAAATTAAGGACTAAAGTGCCATTAACCCATAAATAAATATCATTTTGGTGCCATACATGTCCAAGCCCCAAAAAAAAAACAAAAGCAAAAGCAAAAAGAAAGAGAAAAGTGGAATTTAGGAAAAAATTGTGACCGCAGCTTACCGCCAAATGGTCACTGTTCTGGGCCCTCTGGAGTTGAACGGATTACGAAACGGACCGCGTTCACTACTACAGTGCTGCTCAGTTCTCGCTCAACTTTCTCTCCCAACCTAACCGCCTCAGAGAGAGAGAGAGATGAGTACGAAGAACTCATCATTTAAGGTTTGGCTCAAACTAATCGTGTACATTTTGAATTTTATCTTGAGACATTTGTTCATAACCCGTGTATATATTAAGTTCTGTATTGTTTGCGTAATTTATATGTGTGTGTGGTTTTGGATGTTGGGTTGTGATGCTTCATGAAAGATAATCTTGGGTTCGTCATCGATGGCTCGTCGTCAAATTCTAGCCGAGATGGGATATGAGTTCACAATCTTGGTATGTTCTCGTCGAAATATATAAATGTGAACGTTAAAAATACATTTAACGCTTGTTGTGGAGACTTTAGAAAATTCTTTAATCTTGATTGTGGTTTAGACTGCAGACATTGACGAGAAAAGTATTAGGAAGGAAAAGGCGGAGGAACTAGTAATGGCTCTAGCGGAGGCAAAGGTATGTTTTATGTCTTCTTTTAATCCATTATTAATTTGTTGTATGCTCTGAGTTATCCTTTGAATGGTTTTTTCATTAATTAACCCAGATGCTTATGAGACCCTTCCCTCACTATCAGTAATTTTAGGAGATTAGGCGAGGAACAGAGCACAAAGGAATGCTTACCCAGTTTTTTACTAAGTTTTCCATCCCAAGTGATGTAGCATAATCTCCATAATTGAATATTAATGGGATCCAGTTGTTTCATAAGAAACTGGACCACATCACTTCGGATAGAAAACTTTGTGAGAAATCTTGGTCAGCATAGCAGTATTTCATAGCAGAGTTGAAGGAAATATGTATTACACCATAGAAAATTCATCCGAGTATGTACAGTAGTTTCTTTATTACGAGAAAACTACCTAATTTATTCTTACTCATTTCAACTTTTTTTTTCTTAGTACACTTTTTAATATATTCGAGCCTTCAAGTGAAGATGGTTGAAAAAATATCCACTTCTGCTCAAGTTATGGTTCATTTAGGTGGTATTAACAGTTTTCTTTACTAGGACATTATGTAAAAGCATTGAAACTTTTTCCATTGACCTTTGGTTATCAAACTTTTGGAGCCATTTTCCTTTCACTACTTATGCTTCATTCGTAAGGTGATCCTTCATTACCCAGAAAAGATGCTATTGTTTGCACTTGAAACTCCTCAAGGTCTATTAAAATCAATTTCAACATTTGCTTACTTGAATTTATGCACATTCTGAGTTGGGGATGTATTGAGAGATCATGGGATCATATATTCTTTGCAAATTCTAGGCTTTTTGGTATTGGGTAATTCCTGAGCAGAATCTAGTACTCTTTTTTTTTTGTTCGGCTTAAAGAAGGTATCGCAATTCTATTGAACTTTTGTGGAAGTTGACATATGCCATGTTTGTGATTAAGTGGATTAAGAGCGGCAGGCCAGGTTTTTTTTTAAAATTCCCCAATTTTTTTAATATGATTTTGCTTTTTTCAGGCCTTTACATGTTTTGTTATTGGTTTTCTATTTTGAGTCGCTATCTCCCCCTTACCCTTCTTTCTGGTTCAACATATTTTTGTTTTTTTACTTCTACCTTTTTTACACATGCAGAAACAGATGACACTTCCACACACGCAAACACCCCTGTGTAAATTCATGCAAAATATGAATAAATAATGGAACTTAAGACATTACAAGACTGGAGCCAGAAAAGTTATCAAGGTTACGATCTCAACTACTCTGCCTTTCTTCCATGCTCATATTAACCAACACAATTACTTATGCCACTTTATTTGTGTAATGACTAATAAGACAATCCAGTGCTTTGGCATCATTGCTTTGGCTTTCAGAAAAATTAACCATCTGTTAAAGTATCCAAAAGTGTGTAAATTTTCTTTTGTAAAGCTGCTGTAAGTTGTGGCAATTTCTACTTGCTTTTCAAGCTTAGACACTCCACCCTTATTTTTCTGCCATTTATTGAACATATAGAACGAACAGAAATACGCGATATACTAAACAGAACCCATGGAAAAAATCTATGGATTTGAAGTTGGCTCTCCTGCTACCGGTTCTACATGCTTATCCATGATTTATGTTTTGGTTAGTTGCACTGTTTGGGACAGTGCAAACTATTTCGATTTTTATGCTAATTTTGTTTTTTTTTTTTATCTGGATTCCATCACTGAATAGCAACTTACAGTGACTTCGACTGTGGTTAATGGAACAATGTTTTAGGCTGATGCCATCATATCAAGGCTCAAAATTACGGATCATATGGAGGAGAATGCTGAATCCACACTTTTAATAACTGCAGACACAGTATGCTTTATTTATCCCTTTTGTTATTACCTATTCTGAACATAAGTTTACCTAGTTTTATAGAAAATCAGGACATGGAGAACTTATGTAGCATCGATATCTAATGTCTCTCGTGCAGTAGGATTGTAAGAGCAAGTAAAGGGTGGAGTTCAGGGCATATGGCGTGATTCATGATGAAACGTTAATTCTTTGAACTACAAAAGAGTTTTTCAATGATACATTGAGAAATACCAGTTGATAATTTGTCTCAAAACTCTTTCATTGATGCACTAGGATAATATCAATTTTTTTGTTTACTGATGTTGGATATACTAGTTCATGGTAAAAAGATTAAGGAAAACTCATACACGTCAGTGAGTTTAGTCATTTCAACTGAACTAGAGCATTGCCTTCCCTATCAAGAGGAAAAGAAACAAGGTGAAAGAAGCACCACAGTAGATAAGATGACTTTATTCAGAATCCCAAAGCCACCAGCAACACTTGAATGAATTCAATAAGAATAAGCATTAGAAACAGATTGATATTACTCTGAATTAGTAAACAACTTACAGGTCTTCTTTGTCGAAGGGTAACTTACAGTTCTTATTTTGCAGCCCCCACTTATTTGGGTAGTCAGTTAAGGAACTTGTTCTTTACTTCAACTTCCCTCCAAATTGTAGTCTCTTTTTGAGAAAAAACTTTGTCACACATTGGTTGAGGAGAACTGGAGAAGTTATTTAAATGGTTTTTGTATATAATCATTGTATGTGTATTTATTTACTTGGCACAAAAAGTAAGACACGTGTAGACTAGTGTGGCTAAGTTCAATGCATGCTCACATGTTGCACATGCGTAAAGCACTTTAGGAGCACTTTGCACATACGCATGGACGAGCCACATGAACGTAGGTGCTGGTTTGACTGGTGCCTATTCAAATCTTTATAATTTTTTAATGTGTCTATTCAGAATAAATATAAAAGACGTTCTATTGTGTTTTACAAGGCAATTGTGCACTTAGCCCTATCCAGGGATTCATGGTTTCTGCCCAGTAGATGTCATTTTTCATGTGTGTTTGATCAATCTGATGATGCTACCCGCAAACTGCAAACCTCCGTGGAAATGATAGATTGTGATGGAAAATCTCCAGAAAAGGAAACAAACTTGGAGTTTATGGCTACCATCACTTCATTAATTGCTTTCCCTTCAAAACTTTTTGGTTGCATCTGTGGGGTTCTTTTAGCATGAGATGAAAGCTTCAGGGCAAATGATTTAAGCAAACAAGGTGCAAGTATCCCTCTTTGCAGTGAATTCATGGACACCTCATATCAACTTGCTGGGTGGTTGTGTGTCAGTGGCCTTACTCTTCATAAGTCATCTTTCTCCTGGTTTAACTGTGTGCTAATATCACAATTGGAGTTGAAGCAAACACCACTGAGATAGTAACTGTTAGGTTTTTTTCTTGGTTGGTAAATAGATTGTGTCAGGTTATATCTTACCTACATCTAAATGGTTTTGAGGTAGTGGTTTATGATGGGACAATCAGAGAAAAACCATCCAGCAAGGAAGAAGCACGCCAGTTTATCAAAGGTTGTCTTAATAAGCTTTCCTGTTAACTCATTCCATTGCATGAATTGCTGGTTTAGGGATTGTATTTGTATTGTAGGCTATTCTGGTGGTCATGTCTCAGTTGTGGGATCTGTAATAGTGAGCAACCTTACAACGGGTGGCAGAAAAGGAGGATGGGACAAGGCAGAGGTATTATTTTTCACACTGCTATCTTATCTGTACTCGTCTGAGTAATAATGAAAAAATTGAGCCCATGTGAGGTTGAGGGTGTATCAAAACAATATTGGCTTAGAATTAAGATGCTAAAAGGGTATTTTCCCTTCTTTGGTCTTCTTAGTTGAAGGTCATTTAATTTTGACTCCATTCGACTCACTGGGCATGGGATTGCTGATCCAATTCCTTTGAATTTCTTGCAATGCTTGTATGGTTAGAACTAGAAGAGTATGTTACATCTATCTATAGGGTAGTTGCTATAAGTGATGGACAACTTCATCGGTCTGCTGAACTAGATCACAATGTGATTAATCCCATTTTCGCACGTTTCTCAGTTTCTTCTGGCAAAGGGACAAGGGGACATGGATCATTATTTCGCTAGAAGAAATACATATATTGCATTTGATTTTTCTGAGGGCATAGCTTTTGTTAATTATGCCATGGCCGTGTAACACTGTCTTCATATTTGCCAAGATTCAACAATACTAATTTGACGTCTTAGTTGCACTTGTGAACCATTGTTTCCTGTCAGATTTTTTAGACATAATGGTTATATATTTGAATTGAGAGGGTAAATTACAGGTTTTCCTGTGGTGCAGGTGTATTTCCACGATATTCCAGATGAGGTCATTGATAGCCTGGTAATACATGCAAGAACATCACCATAATCTCTCTAATAATTCTTTATGTGCCTCTTTGCTCATGGTGATTTGTCCTCAGGTTGAGGAGGAAATTATGCTCAATGTCGCTGGGGGTTTGATGCTTGAACATCCGCTGACATTGCCCTTCGTTGACACTGTGGTTAGTTCTCTCTCTCTCTCTCTCTCTCTCTCTGCATAGAGGGACAGGTTTGAGGTATCACATATATGATGCATGGATGATCTATTCTGTCACAAGGGTTATTATTAAGTTCTTGTGTTGTGGCACCCGGATCATGGGATATAATGTGTTCTTATCATGCTCCCGCAGAAGTTATCAAGATCCTTACTAGTACTAATCTTGGTCTGCCCATTAGTGCCGTGGCTGAAAAAAATTAGCCACGGCATTTAGCTTATTACTTACAACACGCAGTATTTATTGATATTATCCATCATGAGAGTCGCTCTATTCCTTCTAATATAAGCATCCCTTGCCATTCTTCTGCAGGTAGGAACTGCTGATAGTGTTATGGGACTTCCTAAAGCTCTCACGGAGAATCTGATTCAGGAAGCCCTCTAGCTGCTTTAGTTGCACTAGTACTGTCTTGGTGCCACATACATATACTGCAGTTTAGTCTATAAGCACCTGAATACTTTTGCATTTGGGGTTTGCAGTCTTGGCTCAATTTTTACCTGTCTGCCACTTTTCAAATATATCCGCATTACTTCAATTTACTGCGTATTCCGCCCTCACTTTATTGTTTATATATGTGATAGATATGAACCAATACAATATGATTAGATTTCAAGAGTTTAAGTGAAAATCTATGACAATAAGACACATGAATTTTTGAAATCCTAAAGTTAACTAAGCACAAGAGAGGTTAGGATTAATCTAACTCAAGAAATTTTCAATCCGACGGTGTAAAATTTTTGCTGAGAATTTATGGGATATATTTTCCTGCTTCTCTTTATTTTTTTGCAGCCCTCCACACATACAAAGATCCATGTTGCCCCCCCCACCCC
>CM042190.1:28043942-28067161 GCA_023539305.1 Ilex asprella
TGAGTGACGATGACGTTGTGGGGGTGGTAGTGATATTGGTGGTGGGGCGGCGGCAATGGTGGTGGTGGTTGTTATGACAAAAGTAGTGGTGGGGTGTGGTGGGGGCGGTTTCAAACACTTCTTTTTTTTTAAAGTACTTATGAGAAGTTAGAAGTTCTAGAAATACTTTTAAAAAGTCATCCCAAATACACTCTTAGGGGACCTATTTTTCTTATTAAATAAGAGGAATTAATATTAGCTGTCGGATTTATTTTAAAATAAAATTTAAAACGATCTCAATTGCGAAAAGTAAAAATTATTTTTTTTATATTTTGAGATTTGAATTATATTTTATTTTATTATATAGATTATTAGAGATTTTACTCAATTTTTTAATATCTTGTAAGAGCTACTCATCTTTGCAATCCTGTATGAAGAAAAATTTACCTAACTCTACCAAAATGTTTTTTTTTTTTTTGAATGTTGTGGTGTTGTGATATATTTCCATTCACTGGTCTGGATAGATTGCATGGGGAACATTGACAAGAATTGTTGTCTTCCCCAAGGCTAGGGAATGTGTTTTCCCTAAGTCGGTAGAATTTGAACCATAGGTAGGTGTTTGCAATGTGTTCCTATATGTTGGATGAGCATGTTGATTACAAAAAAAAATAACAAATTTCATAATCCCCCCCCCCCCAAATGTTGATTCACTTTGCATCTGGAAATCAATTCATCTCCAACCAGTATCCTGTTGATATTTGTTTGTATTTCTTTCTAAAACATACATCTGATTATGCAATTTTGCAGGTAGATATTAAAGTAGCTCCTGGATCTCATGCAGATGAACAATCAGGTGAAGTTGAGAAATCCTAGAATGTCTGTCTACATTATCAATAATCCTTGAAACATGTCAGGTTTTGGATGCGCCACTTCATTGGTATCCCTGTGTGAGTGCTGGTAAATATAGATGAGGGATGTGCCTAGCTAAAGGAGAGTCAATGGTGCTACACTTAAATGAAATATTTGCTAGGCAACTATATAAAAAGAAAGGGAAATCACTTATATGCCTCTAGCATTCGTACAAAGATTGAACATCTGAACCTTCTGGATGATTTTGGCATAGGAAGAACAGCATTTTATTTCTCAGTAACTGATTTGGCCAAAGTTATTGCTATAATTATTTGGTACAAATCTATTTTAGGTGAAGTAGTTGAAGCAAAATACTGTCCTTGGTTTTTTTTTTTTTTAATGTGGAAAACTGCTCTCATAGTCGTCCTTGTTTATCTACGTGCAACTAATACACGAATTGTGCAATTTGCCTTCCTGCAGTCAACAAGCAGTTAAATGATAAAGAGAGAGTTGCTGCTGCCCTGGAGAATCCAAACCTTCGCCAACTCGTGAATGAGTGCCTTTACTCCAGTGAACTTTGATCGACTATAGATTTTCTCGACTTAACTGTTGTATGGTAGGCTTTGTTCTCAGTGAATGCAGTCTAGCCTTGTTGTTTGTATTATGAGTTTTGTGTTTTGTAAATATTGCTCTTGAAACTAACCTTCCTATATGTTGGTTTACATGGAAGTGGCATTGCTTTTTTGATGGAGGAAATCACTCAATTTTAGACAACAATGGAATACCTTATTTCATCTCACCTCAACAAAACCTTAATCCCAACTATCTGGGGTCGACTAAAATTTTGAAGTTGCCCCCATGCAGGATTGAACTACAGCCCTTGTTCAGTTTACAAGACTGACGCTCTAGGCCGACTCTACTAACTTGGTACATCTTAGTACCTCTGATTTCACTTCTAATTGCCAGAGGAACTTATGCAACTCTGGGATTCCAATCATTATTACAATGAAAGTTCCCCCTCCGTAAACCTAAACTCTACAGCGCCAGCACGCATCTCAGCATGTTAGAGAGAGGAAGAAATTACAATAGTTAGGAAAGTTCAATAATTGTAATCACATCATACAAAGACGAGCAAATGGAGGAAGAAGACGTGTTCCTTTCATAGTTAGCAGGAAGCACGCAAATATGTTTATTCACCCTGACAAGGGAAATATAATTTCCAAGTTCCGTCAGTGAATTTGATGCTAAAGTCTTTCATATTTAATTCAGGACGGGTCATATTACACATTTCTTTAGTTTTCAGGTTCTTGTTCAATTTGACTCGATCAGATTCTAGGTGGAGCAACTCACCGGCTCTGGAACCACCTCTGCTCCCAAGTGCCCATTGGTGTTGTCACACAGCTTCTTATCGAATCCCCAGAACTTGGCAGTCTTCCCATCTTCCTCGGCCATCAACCTCGAAAACTCCTCATGGTCATATTTCAAGGTGGCTTTTCCTCCAAACTCATTCGGAAGGTTTTCCTCATCGAAAAAGGACTTCATGGTCTCCACACTACCTCTGTTGTTTGGGTAAACGAACCTTATCTTTTGAAACGTTTTTGGATCCACAAAATACTTCACCACCTGCATTGATGAACATAGAAAAATTTGATCAAAATAGACATACAAAGCTGCTACAAGAATGATTAACACTTCCCATGTCCCACAAAAGGAATTTTATCTAGCTGTCCATATAGAATTTTCGAATGCAAGAGGATTGATTGTACTAGGTACGTTTTAGAAGATAGCAAAAGATAAACCAATGTATTGGTACTTTATAGAAACTGATATACTGGGATGAACAAGAGAGGACCTCACACCTTCCAAAATGCCTCAAAAATTCTTGGTGGGCTGTAGAGAACTACTATGGCAAGTCTCTCAGGATAGTGGTTCTGTAAGACGTGAATGATATCTCGAGCTGTTTTAATGGGGATGTTGGTGTTCATTGACCATCCATTGAAGTCTATCAACCACGACATCTGCTCTTGACCCTCAGGCAGGCTCAGGATGGCGTTTTCTATGAGATAGACCAGATGGCGGAGATTACCCTCTCCTGATGTTGTGTTCTGCACCCAAAAAAGAATAAATCTTTAATAAAAAAATGACTTAATTAAGAAGAAGGTTGGAGAGTTTAATTTCTGAGAGCAAAAAAACAGAATCTACACTTAGAGGCAGAAGTCCAAGCACAAACCTGCATTCCTGGCCTCATTATGAGGACGGTTCTACCTAGTCGATCATGAAAATTTGCTCTGGAAACTTTGCCAGTCTCACCTTCATGCGCTACTTCATGCTGATATAATATAGGCCATCACATTAGAAAAGCTTCAATACAAGATCATTGATTTGTGCAACAAACTATATCACTGGATAAGGTATTAATATTTTTTACATAAACAGGTCTTAAGTTTCAATAAACTTTTCTGACATTTATTGATATCATCTAATGTCATTTTGAACTGAAAGTAACAGTATTTTTATCTATTACTGGTATTTTAGACTTTGTCCAAGAGAGAGAGAGATTAAAATAATATATACGCATTAGAGGCATTACAGTAAGGATGTAGCACAGAAGTGATGCATTCACGGTAGAGAAATCTAAATATTGGAAAATATTTGTTCCTAATTTTTTGTGTAGTCCTTCCACTTACCCAACGGATTTCCTCTGGCTTATAGGTTGATCTCCACTTCAGTGTCTCCTCCAGCATTTTCTTTGATTTGTCAACATTCCAGTTCCGAGCTTCCAAATATCTCCTCAGGCAGGCATCAGTGCAATACTTTAAGCTGCGTCCAGATAAGGGTCCGAGAGCATCCCTTAGTTCTCTGACCTGCTTGTATTGCAAGAATTCAGTTTCTGTTCGGTCAACAGCCTAATCTTACATTGGTCGATCCAATTGAATAGTTATGTGTTCTTCAATATTAAATACGTTAAGTAGCCTGATAATCTTCTCTGAACCACCTTTGACTATGAACTAACAAATATTGAAGGCATTTCCAGTATTGTTAAAGGAATACTGGGGAGACAAAGTTAAAATTTACAAATGACTGGCATTCTAATTCTAACATAAAATCACTTATCAACCTCTACAGTGAAACTAACAAAGCATTACAGCAGACTGCTGGTTACAATCATGACAACCAGAAATGGAATCTATATAGCATACATGCACATGTATTTGTCACTAGTAGACAAAATAGAGGTACTGACAAACTTCTCATTCACAAGATTAAGACTTAAGCTTCTTTCTACCTTTGCATCATGGTTTGAAGAGCCATTCTCCTGATGATTCTGACCGTACCACCTCCTCAACATGATGTATGTCAATCTGGAAAATAGAAAATGCATAAAAACCCTACTATAAATTCATTTGAAAAGTACATTAATCTTTGCCATGTGTAAATATGATTCAGCAAATCCGGGTTTGAGTTACTATGAACCATTACTCTCGGGTTTCTGCAAATATAATTTAAGAACAATACCAATCAAACATCAAAAAGTACACATGGATAGAAAGAACTATCAACACAAGGGATATTCTTCTAGTATATCGAAGAAAACAATGGATTTAAACTTATAGTTCAGTTGCATAACAGATAGTTTTTATGCCCTCAAACAGGAGCATCAACCCTGACCCCCAAAAAAAGGAGCATACATACTAATTAGTGGAGCAACAATACAAAACTTATAGCTCCCATAGTTCTGGTTTGTGATTCCAGGTCATTAGAAGTGAATACAAAAGAATGAATAATCCATAAAAGTTGATCTCAAAGCTATTATCATGCTAACCTGGTCAAGGCGAAGATGAATTTGTCAAGTGTAATTAAGTTCCTAGATATAGACGACAGGGGCAAGTATGACAGCAAAAGCAAGAATGCTTGCACATTTCAATATTGATGAAAAAGAATATTATCGAGCTGTTTAAGCAAGAAGGTTCTTGTTATAGTTTTTCTTCTTGTCTGAGCACTGAAAAGGGTCACTTTATCCAATGATTTCCGAAGCTTATAATTAATCTGGTGTATTGGAATGACTTAACAATGGGGAGAAGACTATGGAAACAAAAAAAATAAAATTGATATTGTACTGTCATTTACTACTTTTGGGATCATTTACAGCTTATTTTTAGGATCGATCTCAAGCAACCCCAAAAGTTGCAAATGACCCCCAAAAAATTATAATTTGAACCATATAAATTATAAAATGACCTAAAAATTTGTAAACAAACCCAAAACTTGTATCTCAACCCGCAAAACTAGTAAAATTTAGTGGTAATGGTACCGATTTTTTTTTGGTACTGTAATCTTCTCCCAGCTGTGTCAAATAACAATTGTAACTTCTATGATACTATGCACACAGTGAAGCAGAACACATGCGTGTTGGATTGATAAGACTTCTTAATAGCTTGAACATTGTTTAAACTAGTTCAAGGTTTTATGATAATTCATGCTTATTGTGTCCCAAAAGAAATGCAATAAAATGTAGTTTGAAGTTTAAACTACTTTATGATTTTATCCAAACGGAAGTATTTCTGTCACAAAAAGAAGTGGAACCCTTGCGTTTGTTATACAATCCTGAAAACTCAGGTTCTGAGGATAAGCATCATCTGTTTATGATGATATTGCAGTAACTATGATCTGCTAGCATTTCCTTCAAATAGTGCATGGTCGACAATGATAATTTGTGGCTCAAACATCTATCTAATATTACAGCTAAGAAGCTAAATTCTCAACTTATAAAATTATAACAACGGTCAAGGCTAATCCAATTTTCATCTAGTATTATCATAATACACGAGAAATGGTATTACCACTCACTATAATGACCTCTACAAGCTCATGAACATGAGCCAAATCAAGTAACTGCAAATTCAAAATAATAAAATTAGTTGAGAAAAAAAAATTGAATGCCAATGCAGATCCACATCTTCAATAGTCATCTTGCCCCCTTTTACATACCCTAGTTTAATTAGGCCACACCAGCATCACTGAACAAACTTGCTGTATCTTGGAGTTGACTAAGTCCCCTTAACATCAGGTGAATTGTATGGATCTGACCTTTTTGGTCAACTCTAACCAATTTCTGAGACATGATCAACAATTTTAGCTACTGCTACAATTTGGATTCAAACAGTTGACCAAATGTGCGTTATTGAGTTAACTCACTAGCACTCTAAAAAGCAAAAGCAAAAAATTAATACTAAAAACACAACTCCGGCAAAATTATGCAATTGAACAGATCAAAACGTCAAGATAAATCACTGAACTACATATTTTCTTCAAATTTAAGAAAAAAATAGCTGTTTTTCTTCAAATTAATTCGGAAAGAAAAAAAATCATAGAGAACGCCATTTCCGAGTGACAGATTCTGTTCCAAACTCAGAGATAACATTAAGAGAGAGAGAGAGAGAGAGATTAATAAAAAAAAAAAAAGAGAAAAGTACACAGATGTATTAAATGTGAACATAAAACACAGACATTTTCAGTTTATTGATATGAGAGAAATCACCTGATATACACACCTTCTTATTGACTGAAGAAGAAAACAGAAGAGAGAAAGCTCTGCACTATATAACTCTGCTTTCTTTCTTCTACGTCTTTTCTTGGTAATATAAAAGGATCTATGTGGACTCTTTCAGAGAGGAGGGAGCGAGGTGTGCGTGACGCTCGGCTCTTCTCTACAAATATCTCATTTATTTCATCCAACCAAACCAGAGCTAAAAAGCATGACAGAGAGAAGTCAGAAACAGTTTAGACGTTGTTGTCTGTATTTATACAAAGATTTCCGGCAGAAAAATAAAATAAAAAAGGAGAAGGAACACAAACAGCGGTAGCGTAGGCTGAGTCCTCAGACTTGACTATGCACGCGTTGCGCTTTGGCGTTGGGTAGAAGGTCCAGATATAAGATGGGAAAATGGGTCCTACAGGACATTTCCCCTAACAACGATGAAATTGTAGTCGATAAAAGACCAAGGAACGCCATATTGGGACTCATTTTAGGACCCACTCGCTGGAGAGAGAGAGAGAGAGAGAGAGAGAGAGAGAGTTGGGTTAGGTCAGGTTATGGGCCCATGAGTTTTTATTCATTATTAGATTAATTTCCTATAAACCTATGCATTTCAATACAAACTACTAATCTTAAAGACATCCTTTCCGAAGTCTTTGTTATTCCCCACTTGAAAAATTGTAACTCCATTACTTTTTGGTTTTTAGTTTAATAGTCAAAGTGTTCGGGTCAAATTACGTAAACATCAATTAATTTTTTTTATTTATAAAAAAATAGGGCATCTGTGTCAAGACTAATGTAATCATAAAGAATAAATTTTTCATAATCTAATCTCCAACAAATAACTAAAATTCAAACTCAAGACGTTTGAATTTTTAAATTATTTTTATTATTACTTGAATTATCCCTCAAAATTTAACTCCATTATTACGCATAAACTGAGGTTACAGTCAGTCGATGGTTGGTATTATCCGAACCTAAATGGTAGAATTCACAAGAACTAACTCTTACCTTCAAATGTCTCTTTTGACCACTTTGCTACTAGGGAAAGGACTGTTCATCCAAACTAAGACTTTTTCCCAAAATCCAACCCCTCAAAAATTTATTTTTTAAATCCAATCTTTTTTTAAAAAAATTCATGTGTTAAAACATCATTTGAAATGACGATTTCAAATTAATTTTTTTTATTTAAATTATTATTTAGAATGACGTTTTTAGACGAGTCAATAAGAATGACATTAAAAAAAAAATTGAAAACGATAACATAAAAGGTTTAAAAAAAAATAGTGGATAAGAAACATCATTAATGACGTTTTCTGCGAAATCCAAACGACCAGAACCAAAACAGTGATGCGAAACTTGCGACTAAGGAATGAAAGGAACATAAAAAGAAAGAACAACAAAAGTGACATGGACAAACCTTAACATTTCCAACTTCTTTAATGGCACCAATGATCTTAACCTAATCACCTATCAGCAGGTGTCCTAATGTCGATATCACCAAGTCCACCTGCTTTATTGCCTTCACTAATCCTTCATGATCATTTGTGCACGGAATTGGGACAGTGATCGATTTGGGACAGTGATCGTGCGATTAGTGAACCCTGAAATAATCACAATGTTAGAAAAAAGGAGTCAGACTTTTGCCCGACTTATTCCCTTCGAAGCTTAAGTCAGTAGGGGTGGGAGGATCAAGTTCAATTCAATGTGTTTTTTGGTTTGATTTTGTGTATCTTTGTTCATTTTTCTGAAAGATATTTATACCTGAACTTGAAATGATTGTCCTGACATGGAGATCATCTCAACATTTAATGCTTTTCGCATTTGCCCACGCATAATGATTGATTCTTACCTGGATTCCCGTGTCATTAATGCTCGGAGGATAGGACTAGCCCTTGGGGCCACGCCGAGAACCCCCTACTACTTTCGAGTACTTGAGTGCCTATGAACGGCATCTGACACGTATTTCATAGCAGTCGGCGTCTAGGGGACTATCACCCCTAGTTCTGTGCTTGATATCTCAGTCATTAATGCACCCACTCATGGTTGTCAGTTTAAATCTTCGAGGGTGCAGAGGTTCATTAAATGCCTTGTCTGATTCACTCACATCCCCATAAATGTTAGGTCATATCGCATTAATTACATGTCAGAGGTTGTACTCGGTTTTACAAAAACACCTCTGCCCGGCTTCCCTACTCGGCTTCAACACTCCACACTTGTACACCTGTCGCCTTGGGGGTTGTTAAACCGCCTTGAGTCACTTCAATTTATATGTCCCTGACCCAAACAACATATTCCATCAATTCTACAAAATTCAAATCTCACACGCACACACACATATATATTGATTTGTTTGTACATACATAGATCAGAGTGACATCGAGTTTCTTGAAGCTCTCGACGAGTTTTTTTTTGCAGGTTTCCCATCAATGTTTTGGTTATGAGTCGTCTGGACTTAGCAGAAAATGTCATTTATAATGACATTTTATATCCATCAATTTTTTTTAACGCCTGTTATATTGTCTTTTTTAATTCACTTTTTTTAACGTCATTCTCATTGATACCTTTAAAGACATCATTCCAAATGACGATTTAAATAAAAAAATTTAATTTGAAATCATCATTTCAAATGACGTATTAACATATGAAGATGTCATTTGAAATTACGTTTTTAAAAAAAGCTTGAGTTTGAAAATTAAGTTTAAAATTGATTGGATTTGAAAAATAAGTGTTTGGAGAGACTGGGTTCGGGGAAAAGCTCTCCAAACTGTCATGGTCAACCATCTTTTTGTATTGTAGACAGTTGGATGTTTTACCATATTTCATGCCATCACAATATAATAGCAAATTTTGTGTGCAAAACTTCAAATTTTTTTTATAGGGTGTTTAAGTTTGTATCGATTATTTATTTGAATTTTGAGTTAGTCACCGTAATTCAAACTATTTTAAAATCATGTCCCTTGAAAAATAAGGAGTGAGAAATATCAAACTTAAAATCTCTTGCTTACATAAGAGGATAGACTTAACCATGAGATCACTCCAATGAGTTAACTTCAATTTTTTTGTAGACCAACTTTTGGATACTTGTTGGTGACTACATCAACCAAGCTCCAACAGTCCACACACAGTCTGTGAATCCCAATTTGAAGGTTTAAGCGTCAGAACTTATCGTAAGATTATTAGTTCAAATGACATCAAATAGTTTTTGAAATTGTGAAACCCTATGGATTGAAAATCAAAATAAATAGAAAAACTTAGGTACCTTTTTTTTCCTGTTATGTGGTGATAGAGACGAGTTATAAACTTAAATGTCTTGAATTCAAATATTATCAATCCCTTGAGATCAGATTAGGTTATGAAGAATAATCTCTCATAAATATCCTAATTCTAACATGGATAATTTGTCTTTAACCATACCAAAGAAAAAATTAATCAAAATGCGTATAAACTGGCCCAAACAGCTTAACCATTAAATCAAAAAAACAAAGATTAACTCGTGATAGTATAGTGGGAGAAAATTGGCCATATAAGCGAGCATTGGGGAATTTATGAACGGATAAGTTAGATTGAACGGGACGAACCACCAATTTCAGATTTGGGCCCTGTATACTTTCAGAACATTCAATCGTTTCCTTTTTAGGTAGAGCAGTTAGTTTTGTCTTCAACCTACTTTCCAATATAAATGCTTTTAAATCTAATTTATTGACCTAAGTTATTATGACTTTTAGATTGATTATGAGTCCTATTAAACATTAAAATTTAGTGTCGATGTAATGGTTCCAATAAAACTACATCATTAAGTCAACAAATTAATTTCAATTTTTTGGTCCAAAATGCATTATTCTATAAATTAATGTTCATTACACTGCATGCCCCTAAATATAAAATTTATCTCATTTTGATCTTCACTATTTTAATTATATCATTTTGGTCCTTTAAATATTGAATATATTTCTATGTGACCCCTTAAGTAGATAAAATTCAAATTTTTTATAATTTTTTATCATAAACTTATCAAATAATACCTTAATATGGGCAAAAAAAATTTAGATAACTCATAATCAAAATTGTATAATTTGGGTAGCATTTTGACTAAATTTTGGTTAAGAGTTATTTAAATTATTTTTTGACCTATATTTAGATATTATATGATAAGTTTATAATAAAAAATCGTTAATAATTTAGATATTGTATGTTTTCAAGACCACATAAAAATATATTTAATATTTCAATAATTAAAATAATGTAATTAAAATATTGGGTACCAAAATGAGATCAATTCCATACTTTGGAGGACTTGACCTTCGATGCAATTAACCCTATAAATTAATTATTTCCATATTTTATCTTCGTCTTTTTATGTGACATTGGACTGAAGTTAATTTGTGAATATAATTTTTTAACTTAATTCAATAATGTTATATGAATCTCATTTAATATCTAAATACTATCAACGACGACGATGATTATCAAATCAATAAATCAGATCGAAATGTTAAAAACTATGCTAACGTAATTAATGCGGATTTGGATTTGGATTTGGATTATTGAGGCGGCACGGAATCATGATAAAAACTCATCGCCTGGTGATTTTTCAAGACGTTTACTTGGTATGTACATATAGCATTTGTGTGGCCTTGAAAGCTCTCTCTTATTTCTTTTGAGAAAAATCCTTCATTGTTGGACCACATAAGGCTTGAAATTAAGGCTGACAATTTTAGATACGACTCGTAAAATTGACACGAATTCGATACGAATTTAGTGAATTTGGGTATAATTCTAATGAGTTCGGGTGATTAACGGATTAACTCGACAAATTCGTGAAATAAACGAATCAGTTTCGTGTTTAACCTATAAACTCGTTTTAACTCGTTAAGAGTGGTAAAATAAATTTGTTAAAAATATGTTAAGTCTATCAGCCTCTATCCCATCTCACATCTTCCATTTCTTAGAATCATTCAAATTTAGTAATTATTTAATATTTATTTTTTGTCTTTATTGTTTTGTTCAGCCATGATTTATTGTTATAGTAAATAAGTCAATCATGTGTAATGTGTGGTGAGTTAATGTTTTTTCATGTGGACTCGAAATTATCCAACCTATTCTCTTATTTAACAGGTGATACACATGTTATATCAGGCAACTCGTATAATAAACAATTCGTATATGAGTGTGATAGTTAGACTCGTTTATATAAATGAATAGAATATAAATAAAATATTTTTTGACACAAACTCGTTTCACCTTACACGAAACTGTTACACTTGACACAATTATCGGGCCAACTTGAAATAGTTGCCAAACGCACATTGCCAGTGTCTGACAAACACTCACATGCTGGCCAGCCTTCAAATATCCTTGAAAAACCGGGACAAAAGTTAAATTTGGAAACCCGAAATAGTATATAGAAACTTTTTTTTTTCATTTTCATTGTTTTGTAATGATAATAATCCCAATTACGCATTTTTTAAACTTATAATTTGAACAAAAATTTTAGATGCACAAAAATAATATTAAATGTTAGTGAAGTTTGAGTCAGTTTACGCGCACTTTGTCTAATATCTTTTTAGGTCCGATCAAAAAATATTCACGTCGAGACTAAAATATTTATAAGAGATAAATTCTTCATGATTTGTCCTCAAGGATTATCAAAATTTGAACTTAAAATATCTAAATTTATAATTTATCTTTATTATTATTTGAACTACCTTGATCTTAGACTTCTGTATTTTGCCGCATGACAACAATGAGAGCATAATGAGCATTGCAATATCACAAAGCTCAAAGACACCAGTTGGTGTCTAATGCATTTGAAAGCAACGAGAGGCTACCAATTATAAAACTAATGAATTAATTTTTTGAGGTGATTCAATGATAATCTTTTTTTTTTATAAATAAAAAATTTTAGATTCAATATTTTTTATATCTTTTAAGGGCTAATCCCTTAATCATGCATTAGCACGGTAATTTAAACTGACTCGAATTTTTTAGATCAAGTCTGAGTTCGATGATGTAAATTTGAATATTTTGTAATTACAAAAAAATAATAATAAACTTAAAAAGGTACCAAAAATACCGTAGTGGCTGTCATGCTTCATACAGATGCTTAGGTTTAAACTTTAAAGTAACATTTGTGGTGCATTGACCATGTGGGTTATTTATACTTGATGGCCTCCTCTGTTGAACGTGGACTCGTGGTACACAGAATGATAAACATTCTTTTTTATTTTATTTTTTCGTACATGACAGCGTCACTCGGTGTCAGCATTAAAATAGAAAGAGCCTGGTTTTGACATGTTTTTAGTCCACTTGGAAAAAAATATATTAGCTTAACCCTTAGTATTCAACCCTTCACGTTCAACCATATGCTTCGGAGTACATAACAAGGCACATAACTGGCAGTTCAGATTCCTTTAATTTGCACCAAAATTTGATGGGTGAATTTTACAACAATTCCTTCTCACAGTTATTTATAACCTTTTAGGGACGTACTTTAATTTAACTTAAATTACGGTGGCTAACCGTTAAATTTGAGAGAGTAATTGACACAAATTTAAACACTTTACAAAAAAAATATATTTACAAAGAACCTAATTGCATTTTATTTAACAGACAATCAAGATTCGAGCACTTTCAAAGAAGTCCCACAGCGCTAATTGAATTCTGCCCTCGCTGCTGAAGCATGGGCAGTCCGAAGAGCTTGCTCATTAGCAAGTGTGGAAGGATTCAACACAGTTATTATTGAATCAGAATCAAAAGCGCTAATTGACAGCCTCTCAAAAGGCACATCGAACACGCTAAGGGACATTGAAATAGTCCAAGAGGATATATGACAATACATGAGAACTTTTCCCTCAATTTGATTCCAAGCAATCAAAAAAGGATAAATGACAATACATGAGAACTTTTCCCTCAATTTGATTCCAAGCAATCAAAAAGAAGGAGAACCAACTGGCTCACCTTATAGTCTCCATGACCAGAAATGGTTCCATCCCTACACACTGGGTTGTTAACCCACCTGGTAGAGTCAGACAGCTGGTAAACAAGGAAGCTAGAGAAGGAATTGAATAGGAACGAAGTTGATGGTTGGATCTTGCTTTGAAGCCATTTTTTTTTTCTTTTTGAGAAAAGATTTCATTACGTAGGAAAATGATAGTTACAATTAGAGGATAAAAAAATCTTAAATTTGGGAGAAGGACAGCCTACCCAACTCAAAAGAATTGAGTTAAATAACGTCTTGCCAGCGATCCAATGAACTGCTCTATTTTAGACCCTCGTCCTGTGTAAAAAATTGAAGTTAAGAGATTTAGCAAAATATCAAATATCCCTAACAAAACAAAAGGGCCTATTTCCCGAGGGGGGCTATTTTGAAGTCATTTCAAAGTCTTGTTTTAGCAACAAAAAAAATAGTCCAAGAAATCGTGCGCTGAAGTGGCCAAATCTTTATTACTTTGAACATATCGAGTTGTTTTGTGCTGAAATTTATTAACCTAATTTCAGTAATTGAAGACAATTTTTTTAGGAAATGCATAAACATAAAAGAGCAATGCTACATATTTCAAAAGTGCATCCCAAATTAATGGGAACCGTTGAATGAGTGGGTCCTACCAACTTTTTTTATTGGGACCCACTCATCCAACGGTTCCCATTGATTTGAGATGCACTTTTGGGATACAAATTTGGGATATGTAGCATTACTCAACATAAAATGTCAGGAAATCAGTGAAGATTTGAAGTGCTTAGAGACGAGAGTAGACTACAGTACATTCAAGGGATTTTTTGGTATTATATCAAAAATTTTAAATTTGTGATATATTTACTAAATTTATGAGATTATTTATAACTTTAATGGGTTACCTGTTAAATATCAATTGGTGACAAGACAAAATATTGAAATTACATGTCAAATAGTACATCATGATTATTAGTAATTGTGTTACCATAATGAATAGAATATTTACAACTTTAATAGTATATTTATCAAATTTGTGAGAATATTTATAATTTCAGTGATATATTTACTAAATTTGTGGGAATATTTACAACTTCAGTTGTATGTTTACCAAATTTGTAGAAATAATTATAACCTCAGTGGTATGTTTATTAAATTTATGGGATTATTTACAATTTCAATAGATTCTTTACGATATTTATGAGAATATTTACAATTTCAATTAATTGTTTACCACTTTTGTGTAAATAATTACTATATTAAAGGTTTTGTTACTATAGTGAATGTAATAATTACGAGAGTTATCAATTTTTTTATGAGAGTTGTGACTGTTTTTTACAAGAGTTGTATTTAATTTATAAATAATTTACAAGTAATCGAAGAAGATATACCAACTTTGTGGACAAAATTACAAGTGAAGAGCAGTATTTACTAATTTAATGGTATTTTTTACGATATTTAATAGTCCATGATTGATCATTAAATATGATCGATCGATCAATACACACATATTTGTGTTTAATTTATGAATATTTTACAATTAATCCAAGAAGATATACAACTTCAATGTTCAGTTACCATTTTTATGAGAATATTTACAACTTCAATGAATTCTTTATGAGAATATTTACAATTTCGGTGGAATATTTACCAAATTTGTAAAAATAATTACAAGTGCAATAGATTGCTTACCAGATTTATGGTACTATTTACAACTTGAATAGATTTTTTACGAATCTGCAATAACATGATCCGATGTTTATATTCCACAAAGCCCCCTTACAACACTTCAATTAATTCCTCTTTGAGGGCATTTAAGTAAATACATAATAATTGATCTATCATATTTATTTTTGATCGATCGCAATCCCACTTGCCCCTTTGACTTCTACATCTATAACTCAATGATTGATTATTAAACGTATTTGATCAATAAGATGTCCCCGATATTTATGACCTACAACAATTTGATCAATTAATATAAATTTTTGATCGATCAAATTAACTTACTATATAGTGATCTATCATATTTTTTAAACGATCGATCAAATCTTTCCAGTATGTTTTTTACTTCTGATTCACATTACACATCTGCAACGATTTGATCGATCAATATATTTTCCTGATTCAACAAATTCAATTATAACTGACTGATTTATCCATTTTTTTAAGGATATCTTTAATTTTGTACCTATCCCAATTACTATTGTATATTTCTTACTGATACTCCATTAACTTTGTAGTTGGTTCTACCGATTTTCAAAATTTCTCACTCTTGTTCAAATTATATCATTCATTTTGTACTTTGATCACTAATATCGTTAACCTTACAATGATTTTGTAATTTTTCAAAAAACTTTTTTCTTTAATATAGTAATTATTTATACAAATATGGTAAACAATTCACTGAAATTGTAAATATTCTCATAAATGTAGTAAAGAATCCATTGAAATTGTAAATAATCTCATAAATTTAGTAAACATACCACTAAGGTTGTAATTATTTTCACAAATTTGGTAAATATATCACTGAAGTTATAAATATTCCCTTAATTTTGGTAACAAAATTACTAGTAATCATGATGTACTATTAGTCATATCATTTCAATGTCTTGTCTTGTCTTGTCTTGTCTTGTCTATCAACCACTATCTAAAAGGTAACCCATTAAAGTTGTAAATAATCCTATAAATTTAATAAATATATCACAAATTTAAAATTTTTGATATGATATAAAAAAAATTTTTAGATGTACCGTAGTCTACTCCTTTGAAATGTAATAGTTAGGTGGGCCAAAGAAGTGTGACCCCAAAGCAGCAATAATGGAGTTGAAATGCACTCCTCCAGTGCAGTTGAATTGACCAACTTGCAACTAACATTCAATTACCAGGATATATTTTGCAGATCTCTCCAAATATGAGGGACCATTTCCAGAAAGGCAGGTACCTACCTGCATTTATATAGACAAAATAGAAGTAAGGAATCTAAACATCAACTCTTTTGAGTTTTGACATTTATTTAGAAGAAATCAATGAGTGATTATGTGATTATAATTTATTATCAAATCTGGCAACAGATAGATAAGTCAAAGACTGCCATAAGAATCCCCGGGGGGACCAAATAGCGACGTAGAGGAAAATGTTATATGAGACTCTATTATTATTTATTTATTAATAATTATAATATAAAATAGTTATAAAATTTTTAAAATATGTTTATTTAAAAATTAATTGTTTTGACTTTTGAGATGCGATAAATTTCAAATTCAAATTTTATAAATAAAAATTACGTTAACTGAGGTTAAATTCAAAGATCAAATGTAATAATATAGGTTATTTATTTAAGATAAATAAAAACATAATTAAAAATTAGTTTAACTAATAAAATAATTTTTTCTGAATGAATATAAAAATAGAAATGTATACATGTTGATTGGTCCTAAAATAAATGAGACATTGCTAAATATTGTAGGGAAACATGACTATATTTAAATAAAAAAAAAATTAGTGAGACAATTATAATTAATTATTTTCAAATAGTGTACTATTTTTACTCACTCTATTTTATAGTCATTTTGTACATTGAAAACAAAGTAATTAAAAACTGGTCTCAAATTTAACTTATAGAAATATAAAATTATTATTCATACGTATTATAAGATAGACAATTAATTTTCATAATAAAACTATAAAGTGATAATATATATAATATAAACACTGGTTGAGATAAATAAAATTAGGTGGAACACTAAAACTCTATTTTTTTTAAAAGATGTTCTAAATTTTTTTCAATAATGCTACATAAAATTAATTTGAGGACCAAATACATTGAATAAATAGTGAATTTTGTTTAACCCTACCACTCCCGGCCAATTCAATAGTTAAAATGTATTGAGTATTTAAATTATATCTCAAAATTTAGATTTTTTTATCACTATTTAAAAATTTATTTTGGGACCCTAAATTTTTCTTCCAATTTAGGGGTCTGGGCAATGGTCTTAGTCAAGTATAGGTTGGGTCGGCATTGATAGGAATAACCAAAATGCATAGTTGAAGAAGGATAATTATGCTTTCCTACCCATACCCATGTTCCCTATCACTTTGCAAATTTTTTAATTTTGTTTTGACTCTTATGAAAATTATCATTTCAGTAGCTTAAGTAAAAGTAGAGAGGAATTATAAAATCAGACGTCTTAAATTTGAATTTTAGTAATACCTTGGGGTTAAGACATGAGTGATTTATTTCTCATGAATATTTTAGTTTCAGTGTAGACGATCTGTTTTTGACCATATCACAAAAAAAATTTGTTGAGATATGCGTAAGTTGATTTGAACATTCTAACCGTCGAACAAAAAAAAATTGTCATATCGTCCTTCTCAAGAAGAATAATGTTAAGTGGATTGATTTATTTATGAAAATTGCTGATCCATTTTGTTGTTTTTCATTAGTTTCGCTGCAGATTTCATCCAATATTGAGACGCATTATGACTTTTCTCATTGTATTGCTTGAAGAGATTTTTTTGTTTTATTTCAATTGTTAACGATGAATTTTAATTAGTTGATTATCTTATGATGTAATGTCCACAATTGACTTGGGCTTTGGTTAGGAGGGAATTGGTGGAAAAGGCAAGAAAGTAGGGATTCCCGTACAATGCACTGATGCATTCATTTTATATTCCCTTTTTGCCCATGACTTTCTTTCTCCTCAGCTGACTTTCTCACACATTCCTCCATTTTTTCCAGCTCTACCCCTTCATATTTGTCTCTCTCTCTACCTGCCCTCATATTTGTCATCTCTCTATCTCTCTCTCTCTCTCACACACACACACACACATTCACACACTCCCCACATTATAGTCACTTCTATTCCAAGAAGCTCTACCTTCCCTAATATTTGTCATCTCTCTCTTTCTAACACACACTCTTTCACACACCCCCACATTATAGCCCTTTTTATTTCGAGAAGCTCCCCCCAAAGACTTCTTTAGAATAAGCATCTTGAAGATGTATTTTTTGAAAAGTTTAAATTTTTTAGGCTACTAAACAATCTATTTTTTGTTAAAAATACTTGCATCTATAAGATAGACTTTTGAATTATACGCCAATTACACCTTTAATATTTGTTTGATGGTGGGCTTTTTTTGTATGATGGGCAGTTTCTAGAATTATTTGGATGGAGCAATATCTCACCCCTTATTGCCAAATTGGAACAACTTGAGAAGCAAAAAAGTAAAAGGAGAAATTTGTAATTATAATTTTTTTTTTTTGAAAAATTATCATCTTAATCAAACATATGCAAGAACCTTTATTTTCAATCATTTTTATTTTTCATCATGTTTTTCTTTCTAACCAAACAGACCATTAGGTAACTAGAATGAGTTTAGCCTCATGAGAACTAATTGAATAGGTAAGTTACAAAAAAAGAAGATTAAAATCATGTGCGTTGAATTCTTGTATCTAGTTTTTTGTATTAAAAGATACGACACAATCACATTCATTGAACATTTAATCATAACTAGTGTGAATCTATTAATCTAACTATATAGATTGATTCGATGAAATTTTTTTTAGTAAAAACACGGTTAGTGCAACATTACTGTAGACCTAAATGTGGACTACTGAACTCCACTTTTGTGTACCATCTAACTTGCACCATCTGATGTGGCATGATCCTAGCCTTTGAAAATTTAATAAAGTTAACAAGCCCTATTAATCTAATGATCCACATTAAAATTGTACAAAAATATAGTAAGTGTATCATTGTTGTTACGTTGAAGGTTCATATTTTGAGCTTAATTCTAAATTGGGTTAAGAAATATCAAGGGAAGCAACATACTATTGGCCCAATAGTAAGTAGAAGCCCATGCTGTAGTTTTTATTTTAGCGAACCCCAACTTCTTGTACCAGCCTTGATCAGCTTTTTGGTCCTCAACCAAGTTGAAGGTGGCCCTAAATCAAATAAAAAGTTATTTTTAAGTCTCACTCAAATTTAAACTTATTTAAATTCAACTAAAAACTAGAAAATAATTTTTAGTGTTTCACTCAAACTTTTCTGAAATCTCTAACGAATATATTTTACCCTTTGTTTGGTTTGAAGCAATATAGAGAGGAAAGAAAATGGAGAGTGAAAAATGGGAAGGAAAGAATAATTTTTCACCGTTTGATATCGAAAGAAAATTGGATGGAAAGGCTATCCATCCCGCCCAAAAAAAAAAATCCTTTTGATTTTGGGCTAAAAGTTGACTTAGAAAATGGCAGCCTCCAATGGGAAAGATGTCAATTACTAATTTGTCTATTCTATGTTCCAAATGTTTTCAAACTTGACATGCTAGTGTTGTTGCTCACCTTGTCCATTTGGCGAGACAATATGCCACGTGCTCTCCATGCCATGTGTTTTCTTTATGAGCAATAATTAATTTTTTTGTGGTAAAAAAATAGTATTTAATTGAAATGATAATTTACCATAGTGGCGTTTTTAAAAGAAAATAAAAAAAAATGAATATGAGAATTTTTAAAAGAATGTAAATATAAATTTAAATCAATTTGTTTAGTAAAGTGCTCTGTATCCTTGGCTGAATCACATATTGCACACTCACCCGTTTGTTTTGTAGGTTTTAATTTAAAATTTTTCATCCTTTATCAACCCATTTCATATCAGGGCTCAACTATACTATATATACAGACTTAGAGAGGTGGGTAACAAGTTTAACTTACCTTTCAATCTGAACCAATGATGCTAATAGAACCAATGATGCCAATTGCTCAAGAAGCCTACTCTACCACTTAAATGAAAGTACAGTGACACATAACTTTAAAATAGTTCAAGTGATAATAAAGACGATCTGTAAATTCAGATATTTTAAATTTTGATAATTTTTTAGGGTCAAGCCATGAGAGAATCCTTCTCTCTCATGAATACCCTAGTTTCGACGTGAATGACTTATTTTTTACCAGACCAAGAAAGGGAATTAATCAAAGTACACATTAACTGATCCAAACATTTTTTACCGTTGTATCAAAATATCTATATAATAAAGTACAATACAATTCAAATTTCAAAAAATAAACAAAATAACTTTTGTTTTTTGCGGTTAAGGTCTCTTTAAATTTTAGTTTAAAGTTAATTCGACGATTAAGATTAACACCTCAAATTTACTAGATAAAATAGACTCCTAATTAAAAATGTCTCTAGAACTTATATTTTTTAATAAATTTTTTTAAAAAGTAGTATTTAAAACTGTCCCACCACCACCGCCCCGCCGCTACCACCATCACTATCGCTACCGCCACATCACTATAGCCACCCTACCATACCCACCACCATTACCGCTATTGCCACCACTATCACCACTTCCATTGCCCCATCACCACCACAACCATTACCACCACCGCCCACCACCATTCCACCATCATCACTATCACTACCACCATAGTTTTACCATAACCACCATTTCTACCACCCTACCACCACCACCACCGTTGTCGTACCCTACCATCATCACCATTACTGTCGCACCTTACCACCATCGCTATTGTCCCACCATCCCCCCTACCACCCCTTGGATCATTACAGCAATCATCACCATCGCCAACTCATCACCCCCATCCACACCCCCACCCTCACTGCCCCCCACCATCACCACTCATCACTGATTACTATCATCGTCGTCCATGGCCACCACCCATCACCATTACCATTACCATCATCATCATCATATTCTTATATTTATTATCATTATCACTATCATCCCATTACTATCGTCAGCACCCACAACCACACATTGTACCCCACCATTGTCACCAGTCACTGTCACCTACCCCACCACACCTACCAACATTATCTATCATTGACCACCACTGCAGCCACCCATTGCCACCTACCCCATTACACTTACCACTGTCGCCATTCGGCACCACCCATCACACAGTCGTTTAGAAGCACTCATCGTTGTCCACCACCACCATCATTACATCTCACCACCACCGTCATTGTCCCACCACAACCATTGCTAACAACCATCACTGTCATCCACCACCACTACTAGCGCTCACCCATACTACAATCGATGTTTAAATTTCTTTATCTCTCATCTATGTTTGTAATTTGATTTTAGGTGTGAATATAAATATGCTAACTATTTTTTTTATTATTCTGTACCTTCAGGTATGAGAAATAAATTAGTGTGTGTGTGTGTGTGTATATATATATATATATATATATATATATATATATTAGTCATTACTCGTGGTTGAAGGCATTCTTAACACAAAGAAATTGTCAAGGAAATGGGTCATTCAAGAATGTCTTAAATAAAAGAAGTGTAAATATTGAAATGAAAAAGTTATATCACATTAACACAATTTGAAAATCCATATGAACTTAAATTAACACCATTACAAAATTATCTTGTTACATATTTTTTGACGGCGACTCTTCTTTCCAATGAGTGTTTATTTTTTCAACTTCTTGCTAAGCCTAATTAATAGGTTGTTTAGTTCACATTAAACTACAAATCAAATTTCTAAAAAATAGAAAAAAATCTCAACTAAACAACATTGTCCAGTGAATCTGTTTGTAGCTGCAAGAACAATTGATTTAAATTATGTGTCGCTATTTGGATAAAAAAAAATTATGTGTCGCTATGACTTCTCGAATGCTACATAAATATTCTCATACTGCAATTAAACCAAATCAACAAATCAAAATTCCACTAATTAAAAAAATTGATTTAAATGACTTTTTTATCGTTTCGGTGTCTATTTTGTACTATTCAAGCATTTAAAAAATATGAACATTAGCAAGAGGAAAGCGATGCAAATAAGAAAAAAAATTGATAGTTGGCTTAGAATATTGGTTTTTATTTTTTATTTTTTGTGCAATTGGTTTCACTTATTTTTTTTTATTAGTAATTAGATTGACTTTGAATTTTTAGTTTTTCTTGGTGCAATTGATATCACTTTTTATTTTTTAATAGTGATTAGCTTGATTTTGAATTTTTTTTATTAGTGATTAGCTTGGTTTTGAATATCTACAACCTGAGAATTTTTTATAATATTTAAATATTTTCTCATCTATAAAATCATACAAATATTTTAAATAAATAAATTCAATTAGAATCGCCAAGACAAACAAATAATGCTAAGGGAGAAAGTATAAGATAATATTGTTTGTCTTGACGATCTTAATTAGACTTTCACTCCATCTTTTATATATATATAGAGAGAGAGAGATAGAGAGAGTATAAGATATGGGAGAGTGTCTTCAAAATGTTTGAAATGTCTGTGAGGGAGAGAGTTACATGGGTATGAGAGTTTAGTGTATGAGATAAAGAGAGAAAAAGAGTTACATTAGAGACGAGAGTCTTAAAAGGAATGCAAGTTTAATTAGAATCGTCGGATCAATAAGTTTCTAACGATCTAAGCTACAAAAAACTCAAGACAAAGAAATCTAATTATTTTATTATATAGATATATAGATACAAATATTGGTATAGATAGATATATAAGACGACATATATTAATAAACCTATATTTTATTAGAAATAATTCTTGTTATTAGAGTTTTAATAGATATTAGATATATTTGGTTATATATATATATATATATAACAATCAAAGTCAATCTCTCTAATGCTTTAAATGAGGATGAGGAGAAATAAAAAAAGTGTAGTAGAGTCCTGTAGGAATGCAAATTAATTAAGATCATCAGATCAATAATATTAAATTGGTCTGAATTGCAAAAAATTAAAGACAAATTAAATTAACTGTTTTATTATATAGATAGTGTCACACAAAGAGGTGTTCCTATTGTGTTTCACCCGTGTCGAGGGAATTGCACGTATAGAGATGCAAAATCATGGATGTGATCCATAGGCTATAATACACAATGGAAAGGGAAAAAAAAA